>VUQK01022149.1:1275-40997 GCA_015106715.1 Bujurquina vittata | reverse complement strand
ACTGTTTGATTTCTGAACAGCTGGATCTTTAGTGTGTGAAATCCCCTCTGTACACACATGCACACACACACACACACACACACACACACACACACCATCAGGCAGAAAACTGACCTGCAGCCGGACAGCGAGTCAGAAATTGTTTATATGGGGCTGCCAATCAGGAGAAAGTTGACTTGAGGGGCCGCAGCCAGTGGAAGATAAAGAAGGATTATTTGGAGCTGTGACTCATGCAAAGCTACTGTAGTAAAGCCAAAGAAATATAAGATGGAGCTAGAAATGAGCTGAACAGGTCCTCTTTAAGGGTTGTAATACGACATGGAAACAAGAGCGAGCTACAAAAACTTGAACACAGGAGACTTTTGTGAAAATAATTTTTGAATTTGTGCCAGCCAACAAGTAGGTTTCAAAATGTATAATTTCGTATACTTCTGAGCATGTCTTCTGTCTGTAATCCAGACGGCCTCAGTGACGCAGACATCAGGACTCTGCTACTTTTTTTATTCCACAAATCTCCATCTATTGTCCAATCCCCCCCCCGTCACCATTTCTGTGTCTCGGCCTGAGTCAGCACTTCTCCAAGACACACACACACTCAGTGTGTGAGTCATGGTGTGGGCGTGGTGTTTGTGCTGCATATGCGTGTGTGTGTGTGTGTGTGTGTGTGTGAGAGAGAGAGAGAGAGAGCGCGAGCTTCACCTTGCAAATAGGACACAGAGACGGAGGATGACTACACACACGAAGGGGAAAGCACCCTCACTGCAACATGAAACTACACACGCACACACACACACTTGTATTGATCAGGTCATAGCTGGCTGTTGTTTCATGGTGTGTGTGTGTGTGTGCGTGCGTGCGTGCGTGCGTGTGTGTGTGTGTAAATGTTTTAGTTGCCATGTTTTCAGAAGTCACACATTCTTTAAAAGTTTTTACACTTTCCAAAGAGGCTTTTTCCTGCCAAAACTTATATCAACTATTATATCAAAGCTTTATCGCCACATTGCACATTTGTCTGTTAAAAGGTTGCTGGTGTAAGACAGCAAAAAGTGTAAAGAAGAGAATAACCTTAATGAGCCTTTTGCCTTTAAAACTGCCCTGATCTCTGAGCTGAGCCCGGAGCTCCTTGTGTACCTCTGCACAGGTTTTCAAAGTACCCCTCAATGCTTCTCTGCTGGTTCCCTGTGTATAGAAGCAGATCTCTGGTTTGATAGCTGCTTTTGAATTATAGGCATGAATTAGCTCATATCGAGGCACATCTCTCTCTGCAGCGTTCATCCAGCAGGGCTCAGAGCGAGTGTCGCTGTAATGTTTTCTCTCTGAGTGATACGTATCAGTGTGTTATATATACCTTTGGTTTTGCACTGGTTTCAGGCTGGTTATAGACGTTGTTTGGACTGGTTTTAGGGCACCTTTCAGTCTCTCCTATGTCAGTTATTGTCTTCAGAAGTTTCTCTCACATCGAGATTGTTAATATGAAGAACATGGTAAAACAACAGCAGATTGGCCCTTTAAAGTCATCTCCCTTCTCTCTCTGTCTCTCTGTGATGAGTATCTACAGTCTGAATCACAGCTGTCAGCATCAGCCTGCTGTGTGGTAACATTACTCCACACACACACAGACACACACACGCACACACACATACTCTGTCTGGCCTGTGAGAGTTTCATCTTCTGAGTCTTCTCAGGACAGAGGGAGGAGCTGCAGTGCAGCGAGCAAGTGAGAGGGCGAGAGACACCGACAGACACAGGAAGAGAGAGAGCGAGGTAGAAAAGTCCCAGCGTCAGCAAGTTGTATTGATTAAAAACTAACCTTCCAGTCTTCTCCTCTATCACTACTGCACACAGACACACACACACACACACGCACACACAGCAATAGAATTACAACGAGTCAGGAGCAACTGAGGTCTGAGTGCAGAGAAACCCTGCAACACACACAAACACACACACACACACACACCTAAAGAAAGAAAGGGAATGATTTTCTCAGTTTGTTTTATTTAACTTTCACTTTAAATTCAAAATTCAAAAGCACATTTTCTGAAAATTTTACATTTTTTCAGGAATGTGTGTATGTGCTTTTACTTCAAATCAATACCTTTGTGTGTGTGTGTGTCTGTGTGTGTGTGTGTGTGTGTGTGTGTGAAGGAGTGCAGAGTGGGACGGGGAGGAGAAAGTGATGGAGAGAGGATGAATGTAAAGAAAGAGGAAGAGGATGGAGAAGGATAAAAGAGGCGGGGTAGTGGGATGGGGATGTGGATGTGGGACTGATGCGGTTGCCTTGGCGATGGTAGTCACGTCCTGGGCCGTCTGGTTGTCCTTAGCAACCAGACATGATGTAACGCAGAGATGAACTTGAACTGGACGGGCCAGTGAGGAAGAGGAGGGAGAGATTCATGAACGATGCACCTTTGGCGATCGATACGAGCCTATCAGGGATGGATTACACACACACACACACACACACACAAAGAGTTTTCTGCTTCTGGGGTCACAAACTCATACCCAGAGAGAAGAAACAGCATCCTGTGTTTGCAGTTTGAGAACCTGTGACAGTCTGACCTGAGCCCGTTGTGGGTCAGGTGAAATCAAGCCCCACTGGCATCCCCTAGAGGCAGCAGTGTTCATTACAGCCACAGGATTAAAGAGTTGGCCACAAAACATCCTGAAGATTTATTTAATCTTCAGTTTGAACAACAGAGGAGTTCAATTTGTGGAGTTTTCCCCGAGATGCTTCAGGACATCAGCTTATTTCTGAGGTTTGAATCAGGACAGGAACAGTCCCTTCATGTTCTTATGTCCTGAGCAGCTCTGCAGGGGCCTTCTTCATTCAGAGCCGCTGTCAGTCATTACTACATAGACTCTCAGTAGTTCTGTATGATACATGGTTCAAAATAATCTTTATCTTATACAAGGACTTAGTGCAGCTCCTCAGTTCGTGAACGCTGTTTTAGCTCCTTGTAAATTGAAGGTTTGAACATGCCTATATGGTCATCTCAGACCACAAAATCCCTTCTGTGGTCGGAGGTGACCACGAGAGCATATCCCCTCTCAATGACATCACACAGACCCAACAAAAGAAAAAGGTGCGATAAACAGGAGTTATTGCATGACAATCTTGCTCATTCCACTCCAAAGAAGTCATTCATGTTTTCTCAAAGACATATTTGAGCTATTGTGAACTCAGGGGAACACACCTAAAGGTGGTTTGGAGCTGCAAACTAATCCACCATGAGTATACCTTTACACCATGACTCCTTGAAATGTTTCCAGTACAAACCTTAAGCATGATTTGCAGACCCTTATAGAAATGTTGCAGGTTTTCTATAGCAGTAGGAGCTGTGTACAGCAGTGTATCATCCGCGTAGAAAAGTGCGTAAAACTTGTGGCCACTAATAATTGTGCTAAGTAGCCCCTGAGGCTGACATAAATACTCTGAGAAGGTTTTGATAATCTTTGTCCCTTTGTGAAAACGTGCACCCCAGCTGATTGGTTCTTAGGAAATTCAGATTTGCTGTAGCATTTGGTGGATGAGTACCTGCATTTCAGATCGTCTGGTATGTGTCCCTAAAGCAGCCCAGATGTTAACATCTGTTTCTGTCTCTCCACAGTGGTACCTGGGATAAGGACTCCAGAGGCCCCTCCACCCTCCACCCATCTGTACGACAGATCACTGCAGACTCCTCCTCAACTTTTGACCTTTGATGCCAGCTGTGACAGAAAGCCCCGTCTAACCCTGTCCCCACTCCTTCCCCGTTTGCGCCTGACTCCGCCCCCACCAGCACCATACACAGGCTCAGCAGCATCAGCATGGCTACAGCGGATCAAACACACCCTGAACCTGGTGTTTAACACCCAACCTGTAAACTGTATGTCATAGATGTCCCTGTAGACATATGGCTCATATGTCAGTGTCCATATATAGTGCCAGACACACCCCCCCCCCAAAAAAAAAGAAAACTCCAGACCAGGTTGATAAATTAGCTGGGGGAACTGAGCCTTCAATCTTTGGGAAAGACTGAATCACAGAGCTTCCCCTGTGGATTAATGACATTTACGCTCTCCCATCATCCTTTGCATCCAGTGGACTTGCAGTCGTACAAAACCCTCCCCACACCCACCACCCGTCCCCCCCATCCGGATCCCGATGGTTTGGGGATTTGTGTAGTTGGGATGTGGCACGGTTGGAAGGAGGGGGCACCACCACCACCACCACCTGAGCCTTCACGCACTTCCTGGGATGGACTCCACACCTACTTGGTCCCGCCCCTCGGTTGCTGGCAGGTCACGGAGTGAGGAGTTGGAAGGCTCTTTGAATGGACATGGACCTGGGTGGATTTGGAGGTGGTGCAGGCGCAAACAGATGTCCCGCCTGTTCCACAGTAATAACATGAACTCCATGTGGAGGGGTGCGGGCTGTTACGGGGCGATCGGGTGGATGGGGGTGGGGTCCCCAATCGTGGGGAAGCTGGGGTTTGTTGATATGAAGTGTTGCGACCAGATGCTGGTGGATCCAAGCTTGTTTCTCTGGGAGACTCTTTTTGGCTCCATGGCTCATTGATTTTCTCTCTTAGCCACCATTTCAGCCGGTCCCCTCCTCTTCCTCCTCCGTCATCCACCCTTCGGGGTGAAGCTACAGCATGAAAAGGGTGGGCTGAAAACTCTGGTGTCTTAATCGAAGCAGGCAGGCAGGAGAGAGAAGAGTGACTAAAACTTTACCAGTGAAATATTGATCATGAGGAAAGTGCAATTTTGTTGGCTAGCTGTTGGATAGTTAAATATCTTTGTAAGATAGCAAGTTGAAAACAGTTGATGAAAAGTATATATAAATATATATTTTTCTTCGTAGTCCGCTCACACCTCTGGGACTCTAAAATACTGGGGTAAAAAAGACAACCACGCAGCGGTGAAGTCGAAACCACAGTCGGGTGAGAAATAAGGGGAGCTGTATTCACTTTTATTGTTTCTTCTTTGTTGTTTGTTCATCGTGTAAAGCTGTTAGCATGGTAGAACAAGAATCCCTTTAACAAGTATCATTTTAAACAATCAGTTTTTGAAAGCAGCTGAAGTCTGCTCTTCATTTCGTTCGAGGAGAAAAAACGCTAAGCGGTTAACTTATTTTAATGAGCACATTGTTTTACTTTTGCAATTTGAATCTTTCATGAGGCAAAATCAGGAGAAAACGTAGCGGGCGAGTTTAAGCTGCAAAATAATCATGTTTTCTCTGGTTTCTTTTGGCGAGATAATCTTTAATGGGTGGCGCCCAGTAAGGGGCTGCCCTGTGATTGGCTGGGTCTCCTAGAGGTCCTGTCCAGTCAAAAGCACTTATTCCTGCAGTTGGCCAATAGGCCGTGAGTATGTTATCAGGGGGTGTGGTTTAGCGATAAAGAGGTAGAGCAGAGGGTAACTCTCTGGAAGCTCCCGTCCATAAAGCCGTGCGCTTCACATGCAACTCACCATTTTATTGATCTTCAGTTTTGTTTTTCCTTTCCTATACTATATATATAAATATATATACACGCATACATGCACACACACACACACACACACACACACACACACATATTCTTATGACCATCCAGCATTGAACAAAAGTGGATTTAAGTGAAAAAGTTATTTAAAAAAAAAGGACAAAAAAATCTGCATGTTCTAGTGTTAGTGACAGATTTTTCCATAGATGATGTAGTTAGTGAGAAAAGACACTATATTGTAAACCCAACATCAGGCACTTGCCAGCAGCCGTCTCAGTTTTCTCTCGCTGTCCTTCACAACCAGCTCTCTTCGCTTCTCGTCATCTCTCCATCCTTTTTATTTCTCCTTCCTTCCTTCCTTCCTTCCTTCCTTCCTTTTCCTGCTACAACAGATCAGTTCTGCTTTTCAGTTCCGAGACGTTCTTTCATCCGTTTGATCTCAAATTGCACGAAAACTCTTGTTCCTCATCGATGTGCCTTGAGCTTCGGTCCAGTCCCGAGAGGTTGCACAAGATCTGACGTGGAGATTCATGATTGGTCGCTTCTTCTAGTTCTTTTATTTTGTTTTCTTACTTTTCTCCACACCTGAGATGTTGTAGAAGGCGTTAAAGCTGCGGAGGAACGCTGTGAATTACTCGCTGGTAAACTCTCAGTATTTCAAGGTCTCAGGCCTGCACGGCTTTCTGCCCCGCCCTCCACCACCTGCAGAGCTCAGCAGGGTCCTCACAGGTGAAATCTACACCACCGACTACCAGCGCCACATGCTAACAGCTAGCGACACGCTGAAATTTGGTGAAATGAGCACCCAGTCTGAAGTCATGTGATGTGATGATGTCACACATCATCACATCCCAACAGGAACTCATCACTTGACAACAGGAAGTGAACATTCCAGTTTAAGCTGGAGCCTGGTAGCCTAGCAGCTAAAAGTCTGAGTTGCTAACAGCTCAGTTTCATGTTGAAAAACCTCTCAGCAAGGTGAGCCTGTTAGCCGACCAGGTCACCTGATGAGCTGGTTCTTCCTTTAGGCGGCACCAAAATGTCTGCGTAGGTTCTCAGTCATCGAGGTTGTGGTAGTCTCAAGCATGTCAGCTGATGGCATTGGGACTTCTTTTTAAGAAGACATCTCACCGCCCATCCGAGAGGCCTCTTCCTTTCTAAAAGCCGATGCGGAGTCCAGGGTACTTCTCTCAGGACCTCCTCCAAGGTGACAACCTGGGACTCCCTGTTTTTACAGAGGAAGCCGCTCAGATTGGAGGTGAGACATCTTCTTAGAAAGATGTCCAGCTGCCTTCAGCTGACGCGCTTAAGACTACCAAAACAGCTTGGCTCTAGTTCACTCATATCTAAGCTTTTCCCTCGTCTTTGACAGAAGCAGCAACGCTGCTTAAAATGAAGTCAGCTCCGTTCTGACTTGTGTAGCTGAGTCTGAAGTCACCCAGTACTCACTATAAAGTGGAAGCCCCACTGTGTATTACTATAACTGTGTAGTACACTTGAACTTTAGCCACTAAAAAATGCAGTTGAATGCGTTCCAGGTGCGAGCAGGTGTCTGTTCTGTACTTAAAGCTGCCTCTGATGATCTTCTGTCCTGGTTGAAGCCGGTACGAGCAGCAGGTTCTGACTGCAGCCGGCGGCTGAAGACGCCTCATTTCACTGAACTTCGTGCTGATGCTGGAGCAGCGCTCCCAGATTTGTTGACGGTGACTCTGCTGGGATGACTTTCACCTCTTTTGCTGCAATCTCTGAACAGAAAATCTTTTCTTTCATGTCTTCCTGTTTTTCGTTGGTTCTTCTACTTTTGTTCCCAGATTTGAATAACGAGGACATAAAATATGCAATACCTGCTTGCACTCAGACTTATTTAGTCTTATACCGTTTGGTCTGGGTTTTTTTTTTCCAACCAAAGTTAGCGTGCACGTGACTTCCGTCGTGCTCCTGGTCAGTCCCTGAAAATGGTGAAGCCCTGCAGCGCCCCTCAGGGTGTTTCCCTCCTCTCCTTCCCTCCTTCCCGTTTTGATAATCTGCCACAATTTCACTCCGGGTCTCTCCTTCCTAAATGCTTTTTTATTTGATTCCTTTGGTCACCTTCAACAAGTCCAACTTCTCGTCCGTCACTCGGAAAACGTTTCTGATGACGTCTGGCGTTTTAGCCCCACCCCGCCCGGCGCAGGTCTCGTGTGTCCGCCCGGCGCAGCGCCCTCTGCTGGAGCAGTTCCTCCTGCGGGGGCTGTTTCCTCCACCTGTTTGTTCTGTCTCTGTTCTTGCCTACCCTTTAGCCATGAGTTGGGCATTAATTATCTGCACTAAATATGAAATAAGTATTGAAAAAATATGAAAATTTAAAAAATATATATATATACAGCTTCCAGGGCTTAAACCGAGTGAAGGGAATAAAAAATTAAATTGCACGGACATTTTTTAAAGTGTCACAAAAAAAAAAAAATAGAAAAGTTGTGACGCAGCCTAGCATCTAATCAGTGACTTTGGGCTGTGTGTGTAAGATAACAACAAAATTGCACCCTTTTTAAATAAGAAAAAGCGATTTAAAGCAATAGTTTGGGCAGCGTGTTTGTTCTTGTGTTGTGTGTGTAATTTAGTCGGTACAGCAGCGAAGAGACGGACGGAGGGCGGAGCAGCAGCTGACTGGGAGACGTGTTTGTATGTTGTATAGTTTTATTAATTACACTGATTTTAAAGCTGCCCTATTTTATAATGCAGGACTTTTGTAACATTGATTAAATGAGGAAAAACTAGTGTTGTGAATTTTCTGATTGTTTGTATCGAGGCCACATTACTAGAACTGGTTTGGTTTGTTTTCTGGGAACTGGATTTAAGTTGAAAACTTTCCTGTTTCCTTATTTTATTTCTTGATTTTCCTTTTTTTGTTGTTGCTTTCCTTTTGTATGTATTTAAGGACATTTCCTCTGTTGATGGTTTAGCATATTCCTGCACTTAAAACGTTTGAGGCGCTGTGGTGATCAGACCATTGTAAATGGATGTTACAGTATGCTGTATGTTTTGAAGGTTCTTTGTTGCATCAGTGTTGATGAAGCTAAATCTAGTAATTCTGAGGGAAATTGGTAAGAAAAGCGAGCGTTTTTATGCATTTTTAAAGTTTTAGTTTTAGGCAGGAGACAATGACATAGCCAGCCAAAGGATGCCCCTACTATAAATGCATCTCGGCATCTTTTTTTGTGTTCACCATTCCATGCAGGAAAATAAACAGCTTGATTATGCAACATGGTTCTTTTTCTTTTCCATCTGTTTCTTTCTTCACTGGCCCACAAGATCACCTCCTCCTCCTCCTCCTCCTCTTCCTCCTCCTCACCCAGCCCTCCTCCTCGAGCCTGGAGGTCCACTCTGATCTCCGTCCATCCACACATCCACTGCTGCTCATCACGGCATTGCATACACACAGCAGGTGATCAGCCAGCCGGTTTCCAGCGTGCTCCGAGTTTCTGCTCGTTTTACAGGATTTTTGAGATAAATATTCAGGAGACAGAACCCGTCCGACAATTTACCTTCTGATAACTGAAACGGCTCAAACATTTGGTCTTCATGAGTGCTACATCATTACTAGTCATCCCCAAAAATCCAAATTGTTTTCCTAAACACCAGATAACCGTAAGCCTGAGATGCTGAGCCACTGTGAGCAAATTATTACAGACATTTCCTCGTTTAATCAGTGACTAAAAGTGGTTAAAGGGATTGTGGGTCTCTGGAGGTACTGTAATCTTGGGAGATGCCTGAGTCAGAACTGCCACTGAGACTCAGTATCTCCAGACACGGAGAACATCTTCCAGCCTTCAGGGGATGGGTGCTCCTACTGGTCTTTGCTAAACCTGGTCCTAAGATTTGGCTTCAGAGAAGACTTAATTCTAATTTTATCTACATCCTCGCTTAGCAGCCCAACTTCAAATCAAAGCATCTAGGAAAAAATGTTCTGACTCAGGCAGAAATGATTTGAGGAGAAACTGGAAGGACCTCCTGAACAAAGAGACTCCTCCCGTCCTCCACCCAGACCACCAGCCTGCAGCCACAGCTGCTCGTGTCTCTGAGGAGGATTTGTGCCGGGGTTTATTCGTGCCATTTGTTTGCTCAGATTCGGCTCAGAACCAAAGACGCTTTAAATTCAGGCGGCACTGAGAGGCTACGAGCAGCAGCTCCGGTCACGCTGGAACTCGCGTGTCTGAAGGTGGACGGGTTTCCTTTGCAAAGCTGTGGAGAGTCCCGGCGCACTGGGCGGCGGCTGTGGGGTGGTGGTGATTGCCGGGTTCGGGGGTAGCTCACTCACTACACCTCCTCTACATTAACTAACACAGACACACAAAACCCACCCGCGACTGAGAGCACCGCATGCTGCATCCAACCAGCTCAACCACCAGCAGGGGCGTTTGTTTAAACACCTCCCCCACGCATCCCCCAAAATGATCCAAAGCAACCAGCAGGACAGAGAGCTGGAGTGAAAGACTGATAAGACTCCAGAGGAGCACCTGCACCCCCGTCGCGAACTGTAGGTCTGTGGGTTGGAGGAACTGTGCCGCTCCATCAGGAAACAGGGTTGAATGAAGGCCAACGCCTTTGTTGTCTTCATGTTTGTCCAAATTCTCCTGGGCAGTGATTAACCCCTCCTACCCCACACCCACCCCCACCATCGCAACCACCTGAGAAACAAATTGGACCGGGCCTCTGTGCAGGTCTGCGGGTATGAGGGGTTGAGCAGGGTAGTCATAATCGACCTGAGACGAAGGCAGAACACCCGGAGTGGAGAGCGCTTCAGTGGGACCCTCCTCCAGACCATCGCTCTAAACTGAGTCCAAATTTTCCCACGGAGCAGAAGGAAGACATCCTTCACCGCGTGGCCACGCCGGGCACCGGTCGGGAAATCAGTACAAATGGCTTCAGTTTAGAGAGATGAAGGAAAGTCATTGGACGGGGAGGCAGGTAGCACTGAAGCGGCTCTCCGGCGCTGGCTGTGATGAATCACGGTGTCACTGCTCCTTTGCAAAGAGATTTATTCATCCTGTTGCAAACATTAAAGGTGCTAAGTGTTAAACGGAGCCAAGCTGCAAAATGGGCCATCATGCTTCCTGACAGCGTATCAAAGCATAGCAGAATAATCTGCATGAGAACTATGCACTGACTAAAAACACACTCCCACACGTGCACGCGGCGTGGCGGCCCACGTGCGTGCGCCCGCCTGCTCGCCCACGTGGACTCTGGTTTGATCTCAAAACTTCAGCCTCTGCCTTCTTCTTCCTCCTCTTCGTCTTCTACGGTCGGTCCTTCCGTTTCCAGATCCCAGCGAGTTAAACATGTGAAAAGAAAAGAGAAACCAACCAGCATATTACACGATATAACGAAAAGATCAAATGTAGTGCCTGTGAACACCTGTATTATAATGCTCTTCTGAATACTGATACAATAATTGTTTGTAACTGTTGAAATTTCTGAACACCAGTAGCCTTTGCTGTCTGTCAGGCCCCTCTGATTATAGCTGATGTACAATAACCATAAGATATAACTGCATGCTCTTCCATAATCGCCTAGTAAGCTGTGACGAAGACGACAAATGAGAAAAAAATGACAAAACACAGATGTTATGTTCTCTTCTGTTTCTTACCTCTCCCTGTATGCCTCAAACTGTCTCACCTCCTCTCCTCCATCCTCCTCATCCTCCTTCATCCAACCTTTTCTGATGGGTGTGCCACCATGATGACCGCCCCGGGCCAGCAGCGGGCCGCGCGGCCTCACCCGGTTTCAATCCGACAATCTCCAGCTAACATCAGCAAACCCCCGGCTGGTCTGGCCTCCCCCTCCTCCACTCACCTCCTCCCCTCCCGTGCATCCATTGACCAGCAAAAATCTCTGTGGCTCTAGGTGAACCCCCCCATCCCCTTCCTCCTCCTCCTCCTCCTCAGGCAGTTTCCTGCAGGAGACCGAATCGATGGCCTTGGCCTTTTTCTGCAGCGCTCAGCACTATCTGGGACCGAATCCCCTCCTTCCTCCTTCTGCCTCTGCTGCGTCTCCCTCGGCAGGGCTTCAAACGAGCCGCCGCTCCTCCAGGTTGAGGAGGGTGTAGATGGAGGAGGAGAAAGCAGCACCTGCGAGAGCCCCCCCTTCCACCTCCTCATCTCCCAAGCCAGCTGGGGTCGATCGGCTCGTCTAGCTCACCTCCAGTGGCTCCTGCATTTGTCGATGCAGCTCGGCTCTTTGAAACCGAGCAGTTCCTTCGACTCGCGCGTCTCTTTCAGGCAGAAACTTTGTTGATGACTGCACGCTTTTGTTGGAGGACGTCGCCGCTCGATCTGCCCTCACCTGCTTCACTGCAGCGGATCTGAGAAAACCCGTGCCCTGCTTTAAAGTCGTTATTCAGTTCTTTCTGAAACCTTCTCGGTGCAGAGTTCCGCAGAGCTTAACCCTCAAGCACCCAAAAGAGTTCAGTGTCTAAAACCCGCTTTAAAGGCTCAGTTTGGGTTTTTCATCCCTTCACCGTTTCCTTTCTCTGTGTCACATGTTCTAAATATTCTCATGTCATTACTTATGGTTTTCATAAGTAATGACATTTTATCCAAGTAGGAGTTTTCATCTCTCGGGAGTTTTCATCGTCACGTTGGGCCTCAAGTGCCTGCAGCAGAACATCCAAATGTGAAGATTACAGTGTTAGAAGCCTAACCCTCATCTATGCACCAAATCCTCTAAAAAACTATGAACAGTTGTAGGCAAAAAAATTCATCTTGATCTGCTCTAAATATCCTCTTCAGCGAAAACATGTAAAAACAGATCAAATATTTTCATCGTTCTATTACATTTTAAAAGTTTAGTGCATGTTTGGACCTACAAAGGCTGCATGTGCGATGACTTAAAGTACAGTAGTAGCAGCGCCAAAGCCGCCATTTCAAAGTTCAGGAAGCATCAAAAATGTCACGCCGCTGCTTTTGCTTTTAATTTCCCGAGCAAAGGAAACCTGGGGAGTTGGTCTTCACAGCTTTCCTGATGAAACAAAGAGGAGAGAGGATGAAGATGACTTCCAGAGCCGCCACTGTGCTCTCAGCACTTCATCAAATACATCAGGAAAACATTTGATGCATTAAGTCATTGAAATACACACAAAAGCTGCTGATTATGAGGAATAACTAAAACTCTTCACTGAGTTTTCTTCCTCAGACATTAAGTGAAAGTCATCTCTGAGAAGTCTGAAAACATTTGCTGCAGATATGAATTTCTCCCATTGAATGCATCATTTTCATCTTTGTACTTACTGAAGCAACGACATGAGGCTGGGCTGGAACTTCTTAAATCTGCCCCTGACCATAAAAATACACTGAACATATAACAAAAAACAAACTGAAATAAAAATAAAAACTAATGAAAAAGTTGGAATCACGGGCGTCAATAACTGAGATGGAGGTGGGTTGCAAAGTGGCTTGCTGAAGCAGAAGCAACTGTGGTCAGGCTGAAGCAGCATAAATACTACGACCCATGTGACATCTGTCAGATGTGTAGACAAGAATTGTTTGATGTTTTCCTGAGCTCTAAAGATTTGACCAACAGCTGATCTAAAAGACCATTTACTCTTTTCCTCTGGACTTTCCTTCCAGAAGCATCAGACAGCAAAACTGTTCCTGATCAGTTCTACAGTTATAAAGAAATGGAGCGAAACCAGCAGCTGCAAGAAGGAAAAAATGCATGTATGAAACTGAAAACATGCAAAAACATTGGCATGGTCCTTAAATAAGAGTACAATAGAATAGAATAGAATAGAATAGAATAGAATAGAATAGAATAGAAAGCACCCAGCAGTAGGAATGTTTGCCCTTGTTTTTATATTTTTTGTTAAAGTCAAACCAGGGATTCATTTTTGATTTTTTTTAATTCACTAATTTTTCCAGCCTGTCGATGTTTTGACCATCTGAACCAATCATCAATAAATATTGATATTGATCTGCTCGATCAGCTTTCAGAAGCATCTCTTGTTGCCTTGTGTCCCGTCCTCTGAAGGCGATGCTAATGCTAATTCACGACAATCTCGAGGAAGGAGAGCTTTATTTTTAACCCGAACATTGCTGGGTGGGCAGGCTGCGACCCGGGGCAGTCTGAGTCACATATCCATATCCCATCATCCCCTTTTCACTGCCCAAATCACCATGGAAACCAGACACCATCCTCACCCACACTGCTACCGGTTCAGTTTTACCATCCAGCCATCGACTTCACCTCCATCCTCACCCAGAACTGACTGAAACCTTGTGCCTCTACAACTCTTTTATGGAACAGGGCGGTGTTTTCTGCCCCCATCGCGCCCGGTCCATGACCTGGTGTCACCAAACCTTTGTTTATGTAGTTTCCATTAGCTGTGTTCATCCTTTGTGTTCTGAAGCCGTGAGTTTGCACTGACTTCTCCGTCTGTCCTTTTGTTTCTGTTGAAATGGTGAACTTTAGGCCCATCCCTCCCAGCCTCATTAGTGACTCCATGTCCAACGCAGACTCAATTTACTGGAAGCAAGATGTGCATTTCCTATGCAACAACAACAAAAAATAAAGACGCTAATGCTCTAATTGACCAGCTCGGCCTGTTGCTCTGTCTGTCTTTTTTTCTCTGTGTTGGTTTTTTTTCCTTCCACAGGACGATCACAGAACTTCAAGATAATCAGCAGCACAATATTTATGCGGAAGATTTTAAAAATCTGAAGCAAACCTCTAGATTTGACCTCAGACAGTGACCGGGGCCTTTGTTTTCCCTTAGTCGACCAACCATTATTTCTGATTTCTTCTGTTTGATAGCCCAGTGACAAACTGCCAAAAAGTGCTTTAGTTTTCAAGATACCCCTACCAGACGTAGAACTAAACCCAACCATGTTTTTCCTCATCTCTAAGGTCTCCCCTGTATGAAATGGATCCTTGGCCAAAAATATTTAACTGCCAAGATGGATAAATTGATAGATAGTTTTATATACCCCAAAACTAAAGTACAACCTGTCCGCATGGAGGCGAGCACACAAAAACTGATGTAAATTAATAACACAAGGCCTGAGAGCTTTCAGAATAGAAATGTATGTAGTCAGGACTGTGCTTTACGCACTAGAAAAGACTGGATGTGAATATATTAAAGTATGGGGTAGATAGAGACCTTGGACCTTGGTCATTCTTTTAAGCCATGTCCAGAATGCATGAACACTGCTGAGGATCCAAACATCTCTTTGCTTGAAGCTCATAATACGCCTTGTGTAGGCCTCTTCCTGGTCACTTCCTGATGACCAGGAAGAGGCCTAAACAAGGCTGCTGTTACATGCAATACACCTTGCACCTTCACATTCACACCCCATTGTAAAATGTGATGGTACAGGTGTACTGGTTTTGCTTGTGTTCTATTCAGGCAAAGAGATGTTTGCATCCTCAGCAGTGTTCATGCATTCTGGACATGGCCTAAAAGAACGACTTTCCCAATCTGTCTGATTGCTCAGAAGCTTGGATGAACATGTCACGCCCTCACGGCTTGTGATACCACAAACAGCTTTTATAGAATTGGAAGAGTACAGCATTCACAAGGCTGAAGGCCCATGTGAGTGAGTTAAAAGAAATGGCTCAGTTTGGACTGTCTGGAAGCCTTGAGGAAGCTTTGCCTGTGGTAAGAAAGTATGGCCTCCTCCAGTATGGCCGGTATGGATGGATGTCTCTGCACTAACCCGAATGACCTGAGGTTCATACTAGCATCTACCACAGGTCCATCAGCAGCTAATTTACTCCCAACCGAGGATGCCTTTCCACAACATGTGCAGAGAGCTTTATACCATGTAGCAGTGTGGTGTCACAACCACCCGCCCAAGCCTCTTCTCTGGGACCCTGTGGGTAGAAGACGGAGGCTCAGGGAACATAGGTTCATTGAACCTGTTATATATCAGAAGCTACCAGCACCTAAAGAGGTCCGTGACCTTACACACCTATACTGTAAGGACGGCAGCTGCAGTGAGATCAGCCAATGCTGGTGTCTGTCAGTGGGCTTGATGTGCACGGAGTTCTGCTCCTGATCTTTCTCAAACTCTCTATGACCAATTTTGTTACTGATGATTATTTGGAAGAGTGGCAGTGATATATTTCAGTTGTGGCATCATGGGGAGCTGACTTCACCAAAGTATTTATTGCAGATGACCTACCCCCAAAATGGGGGAAGGTGTCTTTTTTGGTTGCTGCTAAAAGCCCCAGGCTTAAAACAGGACACTGCAGATGGAGAAAAGGAGGAATTCCACCTTCACGCTTGTTTGTTTTGTTGGATGGCCTTTTGTTTGATTTGAGTCAGGAATTTGAGTCATACTATGTGTAGTTAAGTTACAGGTCTATTAAAAGGCCCATCAAGGCCAACTGTTATCCTTGCTTGTGCTACTCACTCATCTCTGGTGATTTTACCAGTACTGTCTAGTATATTGCAATGAAATGCAGTTTATTCTTTCGTTTGGGACAGATCACACATTTTTAAATGACTGTTCATAGTATATTTATATATTTGGTATTGCTGGATTTAGAAAACAAGCACATTAATTCAAAAAGCCTACTGTGTTATATGACAATACATGCAGCATAATAATGTTTTGGACTGGAGACTTAATTTTCTCAATACTTCACTTACTCTCAGTTGGGACACTTCATACATTAAGTGACGTAACACCCTGATTATGCAGGATATATTTGCATATTTTGTATTGATGGATTCAGCAAAACCTCACCTTTCCAACAAGCCATCATATGTGTTTCTGTGACAATTCCTGGCAAAGCAATTATAAAATAAATGATACCATTTTGCATAGTTTTTTTTTTTCATATTCGCCTATTTCAGGTATGTGTTCAAAGATCTGTATCTACCCCATACTTTAAGATATTCACATCCAGTTTTTTCTAGTGGGTAGCAAAGTCCTGACTGTTTGGAAAGCTCTTAGGCCTTGTGTTAATTATCTTCGTTAGTTTTTGTGTGCTAACCTCCATGCAGACAGGTTGTACTTGAGCTCTTTTTTAGTTTTGGGGTATATAACAATATCTATCAGTTTTTCCATCTTGGCAATAAAATATGTTTGGCCAAGAATCCATTTCATATAGGGGAGACCTTAGAGATGAGGAAAAACATGGTTGGGTTTAGTTCTACCTCCGGTAGAGGTATGTCAAAGTTTTAGCCTAACAGTCCGTCTTCACAGACGTGTTTAAAGGTCAAATAAAGCTGGGTTAGAGGGCAAGCTTATGCAAATTGAATAACTGTGGAGGGACAAGGTTTAATGTCATTTTTAGGCTTTAGATACATATTCAAAGAGAACACCATCTGCAGCAGTATGAAGGTAAAGCTCCATATTGAACGTCCCACATTCTCTAATATTTAGAAAGTCATAGAAAGTCAAATTAGCTTGGCTCTGTGTTGTTTTCTTCTATTCGCATGGCCCCTCACAGCTCATCTCAGAGCTTAATGGAGTAATGTAAAACTGCTTCCAGTAGATGGCGATAAAGGTACACTAATTATTACTTATTTAGTTCCTACTGAAGCCTTTGAATTCCTTGCACCCTCTGCATTTCATTCATTTAAACACTCAGAAACAAACCCCCACCTTCTGCATTTACAGTAATCTGTGTGCCCACGCACACGCCTCAAAGAATTGCCCGAGGGAACAAAGTGCATGATGGGTAGAGCGAAGCATGCTGGAAAAATGTCAGAATATCATGCCAGCACATACACAGGCTGCACTTTCCTCTATGACACTCTCAAACTGTAAGACTGCAGTCATTAATGTGTTTTTAATATTGTGTCCTGATAAGATTAGATCCTCATATAAGCTGCTCGACTACCTCGTGCTCCATGTTGCATACGAAAGTGTTTCAGATCAGCTGAGGCTTTTTAAAATGGTAATCAAAGAAACTTTTCCATCTCTCGGTTGAAAAAAAAAGAGTTGATGGTCCTGATTTCCTTTCTTGTTTTTAATCAGATAAGTAAAAATGCGCATTCAATTACCATTTCAGTAAAAGCTCCTCTTCCCTTCTAATCAGGAATGCCAAGAGGCATCACACCTCAAAAGGCCCTACAGCCTTCCCCTTCCAACTGCTGCACCTGTGTTTCTGCAGAGCTGTAGCCTCAGGAAAGTGAGCGCTGATAACTGCTGCAGTGATGAGAGCCAGCAGGCTGTCTGGTTCCTCAAATACCAGTAAGATCTGCTTATTGTCACAACAGCCTCCCAGATGACATATTTATACCTCATACCCGGCCATTCCAGTTTTCTCATTAATTCTGATGCACAGGGAGGAGTAAGGTGATATCATGTCTTAAGCAGAGGTAAACAGAGCAACACAGAACAAATGTCCTGCTTTGCAGAGACAGTGCATTTTACCTTTACGTGCACCACCGCTCACACATGAAAAAACAGATGCCTGCAGAAAAAAAAATTGCTCCTTTCATGGATGTTTTACATAGTCTGGTGTAAAAAAAAAAAACGCTCTCTGTTTGATTAACTCATTTATTCTGTGGCAGTGAGGCAGTACGTGACAAAAGTTTATGTTTTCATTAACACAGAATATTGTTTTAGGGAAACTGTGTTGGACACTGCACAGAGTTTCTATCTTAACAATCTTGTTTATTGATCTACCACTTACTAATGTGATTCCACATATTCAGTTCATTATTTTACAACAACAGTTGCCTCAAGGTGCTTTTATTGTAGTATAAAGAGCGTACAATATCAAGGAGGAAACCCCAACAATCAGACATCCTCTATGAGCAAGTGCATGGCGACCGTGGGGAGGAAGAAATCCTTTTAACAGGAAGAAACCTGCAGCAGAGAGAGGCTAAGGGAGGGCAGCTATTGCTGTGACCATTGGGGGGGGGCAGAAAAAAAAAGGAGAGCAGAGGAAGATGAAGACAAAAAGGGACATTTGAATCCAGTTTGGGATTTAAGGCTCACACCAAATTGTCTCCATGTAGCAACATCATAGAAAATATCTGCATTATTTCATAAAACTAAAGTCAGTCTAATGTATAATATATAAGAAAAATTCTGTTGCATATACATATACGCCTGATGTAACATAGGTCCACTGCTCGGTTGCTTTACGATAAGAGAAAAATGAATCATTTACCCGACAGGTTAAAGGCGTCCTGTGTGCAGGAGGTGTCCTTGAAAAAGGCCTATCAGCTCCAACGCTGATATTTAATTTCTGACCTTGAACTTAAAAGATATAAACTCTAACACACACCTACAGGACAGGTGCAAATGAGAAAGGCATCGCTTTAAGGACGCAATCAAGCTACTAAAACTGTTTTGTGAATTTGGACTAGTGAGAAAAATGTCCTTGCATCGGTGCAGAGCAGGAGGCATTCATTTAAATGCGCATAAGAAATTATACACAGTACATATAAAGAGAAGATGAGTTCACACATCCCATAACCACCGAGTCAATATCACGTAACACGCCTATAGGTGAAATAAATTGCCTTTTTACCTCAGGCGGCTTTAGCTGTCAAATGGGCCCCAGCGGGACAAAGGTGTGTTTATGCAGTGGCACTTTCCTGGCTCGTCAATGTCTTCTCTGGTATTCTGGGCACATAAATGAAACTGCGTGGGACTTTGGCACACGGCTGTAAGGAGGCTTTCAGTGGTGCAGTAGGGCCTGTCAAGCTCCTCCAGTGAACTTTTCCAGCTCTCTCTGTTTCAAAACCGGGTGTAATGTCAGAGCGCAGCGGGAGGCCCCGCCCCTCTTTTCACCTGAAGAGAGGGAGGAGCCGCAGTGAGCTACACAAGAGGAAAAACAAGGAAGAGCTCACAAGTGGGTAGGTTGTGTGTGCGTGTGTGCATTTCTCAAGATTTTGCGCTTGGAGACGAAGAAAAAGGAGTTTACCTTGCTTGTGGGTTTCTCAACATGGATATGGATGTCCCGGATTCTCCGAAGGGGAATATGGGGCTGTTAAGGACCTTTGATTCCTTTGAGTTTGAGAACTGGGAGAAAATAGGCTCAGGAGGATTTGGTCAAGTATACAAAGTCCGGCATGTACAGTGGAAAACATGGCTGGCTATCAAGTGCCCTCCCTGCCTTCATATGGATGATAAGTAAGTTGTTTAGCTTCAAATCCTAATGTTTTTCTGGTGTTGAAGAATATAATTTGATATTCTCCTCTGGCATAGTTCAGAGGGGGTTTTTAAAAAATGTATTCAGTCAGTCTTGAACAGCTCCTGTCTTTCAGTCAGCTTTATCATTTGATAAGCAGTTTATGGGCGAAATGGTAGACGGAGCTCATGAGAAAGTGAGCACAGATAATGTGTGACTCACTCTGTGGCAGTCTGAAACACTGCGGGGGCTGTAAGGGGGCTCAGCAGCGAGCGACAGGGCATGTTTAGATATCTCGACACTGTTCAGTTGTGTCCCGGGACCACTGACATGCAGGCTGACCTCTGGGGCAAGTCCACAGTGCTCAATGAAAGAGTCACTGCTTATTTCCGTGATAAACCTTCTCGTTGCCATGTTTAAGGGTAGCAGTGTGGCCTCTTCATCCAGGAAAGGCCACAGATTACATCAGCATCTGCAATTCTCTTTCATGTTTCAGACAGTGTGTTTGAGTCTGTCCAGCTGTGAAGCTGACCTGCTTCCATTCTTCTTAACTCTGTGCACACACTCACTTAATCAGCCACATCTTATAAATATTACCTGAGATGCTCCATCCATCCATTTTCTTCCCCTCATCCAATCGAGGAGGGGGAGGCTGGAGAAGAACTGCTAAAATCTTTTCATTCAAAAAACGTGGGTAATTATATCATTTGTCATCATTTATATCCCCCCCCCTCCCTCAGGAATATCAGTGCAGCAAAGACTGTCAGATTTCCCTATCTAGTCACTGTGACCAAAGCAGGAACTCTGATGACATGACAACTTCCCCCAAGCTTGTGGTGCAACTTAAAGCATCCGCTGAGGCCGAACCAAAGATCTTCTCACCTCCAAATATCCGCAAAGTGCATAAAGAGTCATTTGACTGAGCCGTGTATGACATCCAGCAGCGGACTCAAAGCCACCTTTGTGTGCCTGTGTCGCAGGCTGCCGCTGTGTGGCACAGACAATATCAGAGGCTGTAGAACCGGTCTTACCAGGCCTATCTGTGAAAACAGGGACATTGTTTGGTTGAGCGGAGCTGCTGAGGAGCACTTTGGATTAGATGGATTTAGCAAACAAGTGCTTGCCCATTCTTCCACGGCATGTTTGATTATTCCTACCTGGCAGATTTGGGGGCTTTGTACCTCCTCCGCCTGTACTCACCATAAAGAACAATTATAACCAGGCATGCTCTTTATGTAATCAGATCCACTGTGCCCAGGAGTGTATGTCCTAATTTAATTTCAGTGATGACAGAAAAACAGAACTCCCACTCCAGCTCGTCTAATTCTGCCTTTGGAGCGCATTCCCACAAATAAACCCACGAGTGGTGATTTATCTTTCTCGCATCTGTCCTCATTAAGAGGCTCCATTATGAACGCAAGCTTTGCTTGAGGCATGCACCGAGGTCATGAATGACCCACACAGTTATGTTTGAGGTATGTCAACAGGGCCGGCTGACTGATAAAGGGCACTGTGCAAAGGTTGAGCAACAGAGAACAAGAGCTTGGTTTGAGCCCCATGTGCTCTCCAGCCAGCGTGGAATGTCTTGAACAGAACCACCAGAGCAGTTAAGACTCTGATTATAGTTTATGTTTGTATACAGAGGTCATGCCGCTACGCCCTTCAAGGTTAATGTTCAGAAATATTTGGCATAGCTAAGGGCTCAGTAAGGATGATGTGTAATGTGGAAGAATTTTGGTCAGGACAAAATCTTAATGGGAAAACCATGACTTCACTATGTTAATCTTTTATGAGAGGACAGGTTTGATAAATAACCACGAGCCAAAAAAATGTGTACGCGTTGTTGGTTTAAAACCAAGATGACCCAAATACCTTCAAAACAAAATTCAGCTTTGGTTTGTTTGCGCTGTTAAAAACAGTTGGCCAGCAGCAGGGCCTGGCTCAAGAAGTGCAATAAAATGCACTGTTATGTTGTCCTTTAATATGTATTTTTTTCTTTTAACACAGGGACCGCTCTGAGCTGCTCGAGGAAGCTAAAAAGATGGAGGCAGCCAAGTTCCGATACATCCTGCCTGTGTATGGGATCTGTGAGGACCCCCAGGGGCTGGTCATGGAGTACATGGAGACTGGCTCACTAGAAACCCTACTGGCCAATGAGCCGCTGCCCTGGGAGCTCCGCTTTCGCATTATCCACGAGACTGCGGTGGGAATGAACTTCCTGCACTGCATGAACCCGCCGCTGCTCCACCTGGACCTGAAGCCGGCCAACATCTTGCTGGATGCTCACTATCATGTCAAGGTAGAGAGCTTACCGTGAAGTAGCAGCCATGTGGTCTCACACTGGCATTTGTGGTGGTGAAACCGAGCCGGGAGGAAGCACAGAAAGTTTGCTATAACATTTCGTTTTGACTCAGATGTGTGCATATTGTTCATTGTTTGCATCTTTCTTTTCCATTCTATGATTTGTAATGGAGTAAGTGACTATGAACATCTATGGTATATGTACAGACATGTGATGATTTCATGTTTTCATTGCTGGAAGAAAGATCTAGCATGAAGCCAAACTGCAGCCGTCTTTATTCTAAAGCTTTTTGTTTGGGGCTTTCAGGAGGAATCCCAGCAATGAGGAGCTTTTCTGTTCTCCTTTATCATTCTTTAATTAGTCTTCCACATGTTTTTGTCAGACAGGTGTCTCTTAGCCTCTGTCCAACCTCTAAACAAGCCCGAGATGATGGTTCCCACCCATTTCTGAGAGTAATGGGTGGGAACCATCATTTCTAGAGTTTAATACCTGGATGTAAACACCTCACCCGGGCTTGTCCCAACAGGATTAATTTAGCTGCTATTAAATCTCCTGTGAATGTGCTTGTGTGTGTGTCTGTGTGTGCGTGTGCGTGCGTGCATGTGTGTGGGTGTGCGCTCCTTGACACAAATGCGAAGGGCCTCTCCTCTCCTACAGGCTGGGACATGGCTGGGTTGCCCTCATCATACCGCTGAGTGTACATAATAAGAGCTTAGCAGCCTGTCATAGTCAGTGGGCAAAGTTAGTCATCACTGTCGTGGCGCTTCATGAGAAAGGCAGAGGGGTTGCTCTTTTTGAGGGTCTTATCTGATCTCTTTCTGTCTCAGATATCTGATTTTGGCCTGGCCCGCTGGAACGGCCTGTCACGGGCTGAAGACATCAGTAGAGATGGCTTCTGTGGCACTATTGCCTACCTTCCACCTGAGAGCATCATCGAGAAGGACAGAGTGTCAGACACCAAGCATGATGTATACAGGTTGGGCTTTTTTTTTTTGGCACTTGACACTTTTTGGTGTGAATGTGTTGGGGTTTTTTTGGTTTTGGACTTTTTGCATGTTCAGTTAAGCTCTGACTCATACTGTGATTAGTCAGACTTCACTATGATTTGATATATTGTGTATTAAAAATAACAAATTACTTTTTGCGCGTCTACACTGGAAATGTAACCAAATTACATTCCCTAAAGTAGAATCTGTAGAGTGTAATTTGACAAGGAATAAATGTAATTTATTCATTCACTCCTCTTTTCCAGTTTCTCTATTGTGATCTGGGGGATTCTCACACAGAAGAAACCTTATCAAGGTAAGCCTTGCAGTGCCGTTTAAACAGGATGTTCATTTTATGAAGGGGGAAAAAAGGCAAATTGAGGAAGGTTAAGAATAAAAATACCAGTCTTAGTCTTAATGATTGTAGATTTAGGCTAGAAGTAAATATTCTTGGGTTTACAAAATATAGTTTTCCATATTCATTTCAGTCTATGCTGCTCTCCACTAAATGTCCCGAATGAGTAAGTTAGAGCGCAGCTGTAAATTCTTCCACTTTCAGTTTGTCAGTTGTTCAGGTATTTGGTTGGAGACCAAATAATGGGACAAGTCTGTACAAAAGTGACTTTTATGATCACAAATGTCAACCTGATAGTGTGGCCATTGCAGTGGTCCTTGAACAGCAAAAACGCTTCCCCTCTACTGCTCCAAAATTTGTATCAATCACTAACAAAGATCTGTGATGGATTTTAGTAAAAAGGTCAGTGTGATCACGTCATAAAACTCTCATTTCTTTGTTTTCCAATCAACTTAGTGTCTCCTCATTCTGTGTATACTGGTATTCAGCCTTCCCCAGTAGTGGAAATCAATCCTCATATCTTCTAGTTAATGAATCAACTTTTAATTTGTAACATTTTTTCTAGCAGGAATTAGCTCTCAATTTTTGTGCTGCTGATGCACACAGGAGCTGCAGTGTGTGTGTGTTTACTCTATAAATTCCACAGCAGGCAGGTGGACAGGGCCAGACTGGCAAGCAGGATGTTGTTTTCCCAGGCGTATCAGGTAGCAGTTCACTTTCTGAAGACCGGTGCCTAGCTGAGGTAGCCGGGTTGGCACTGGCACCGCCTATGTTGATCCAGACATAATTAAAAAGTGATAAGTGGCCTGGTTACCATCCCTTCCCGATTTCCTCCTCCACCTGCAAAGGGTATTACGGTTACAATAGTAGGTGAAGTAGCTGTAAAGTCTCCACCTGTTTGTTCTGAATCATTGACTTGGCTGATCCCACATTCAGATAGAATGGGCTAGACAAGCAGCTCTGAGTGCTTTGCTTTTCTTTCTTCCATGGGAAACAACAGCACAAACAATCCCCTATCTGAGCATACAGGGAGATCATGATAAACAAGTGCATAACTACAGACTGGTTATATATGCCCTTACCAGAAAAGATATCAGAGCAGATCCATGAGCCGCAGAAGTGTGAAGGAATACTTCTGACCATGTGCTTTTTTTTTGAATGAAACAAAGGTGATTTGTTGGATTAGAAACTGAAGTACTCTGTGGTTCTGACCCTCAGGAGAGAACAATATCCTGCAGATCATGGTGAAGGTGGTGAAAGGGGTGCGTCCAGACCTTGCAGCAGTGCCACGCTGTCGACCTTCTGCCTGCACAGGTTTCCTGAGCCTCATGCAGCGATGCTGGGCCACAAAGCCTGAAGACAGACCCAGCTTCCAGGGTAGGTTGTGCTTCTTACCTGGTAAACAGCTGTCGAGCCTCTTCCCTGACATCAAGAAAAGCTCTACACAAGTGATCCTGTGCCTTTAATGTACACTCTGTGTGAAATGCAATGCGACAGCGCTCTCCTTCCCCATCCCTGCTATTGTTGCAACCTGACCCAGAGACGTTATTGTTACAGAAATCACATCCGAAGCGGAGGAGCTCTGTTCTAAACCTCAAGAAGAACCCAAATCACCAACGTTATCAACATCTGAGCCAGAGCCCATGTCCCCTAGAGCACTCATTAGTGACCAGGTACGATATGTCAGCGAAATGGTTACCGCTTTTAGATGCAAAAGTGGGTGCGTGTGTGTGTGTGTGAGAGGAATTTTTTTCCTTCGTCTTCTCTTGTAGATGCAGCCATGTGTTGTCACAAACATTTTGTTAGCCTGAATTTATATTGTGAACACTGACAACTCACTTTTATATCTTTTCATTGCTCTTCACTGCCGTCTCTTTCTATTAGCTGATGCGTGTTTTCATTCATGTTTAACTACTCATCCAGACAGCAAGACTTATCTTTCCAGAGCTCCAGACGTATGTCTTACTTTATGTTTGATCCTCACCAACGACTGCATCACATAAGAGGAATGTAGACTGATGGGATTGTTAAATCTCTATGTGCTGTTTCGTCATTTCTGTGGTGTTCTGCTGTTGTGTACGTGACTGGAAACAAACATCCATTCACAGGAATTGATGGTTATGCAACAGTGTTTAGATAAATGGATAAACTTTCGTATGCTTTCAAGAGATTTTGACACATTTTTGCAACATGGATTTGCATAAAACTAACAGGGACACACTGTAACTATTATGAAATGTAGAACTGCATACCAAAACACTACCCTACCTGTTTTTTGCTCTGCAGGTTAATGACAACAAGCCAGTGCGTCCCAAGTCAGCTATGCTGCCAGAAAAAGATTACAGCCTGTCGGAGCTTCTGAACCAGGTGGATTCTGGGATCTCTAGGAGCTTTGATCGAGTGAAAGAGGATAGCTGCCACAGCAAAGAGAACACCTGCAAGAGACTGTCTGGGATCTCCTCTGCAGACTCTGCCTTCTCATCCCAAGACTCTATCACATCTTTTGACAAAGACGGCACATGTGGTAAGAGTTGATTAAAGGCCTCACATTAATTATGTAATATAATGCATAATAATAATAAAGTCAGGGTTTAAGTATAGCTTATTTTGGTTTTCTTCTTTACTCTCCAGATTCTGCTGAAGTTCAAAAGCGGAAACTGTGTGAGGCCATCAGGACCAAAGACACTGCCAAGCTGATGAAGATCCTCCAGCCTCAGGATGTTGACCTTCTTCTTGATGGAGGAGACAGCCTGCTCCACCATGCCATCAGCTTGGGAAATGAGGAGGCTGTCAAGTTCCTCCTCCTGAACAATGCCAATCCTAACCTTGCAAACGCCCGTGGCTTGACACCCCTCCATCTGGCCACAGAGAAGCACCTGAAGTCGCTGGCAGAACTTCTGCTTGGTCGGCGCAGTACCAACGTGAATGCCAAAGATGAGGACCAGTACACAGCTTTACACTGGGCAGCTCAGAATGGAGATGAGACTATCACACGCCTCCTGCTTGACCGGGGGGCAGCCATCAATGAGACCGACGGACAGGGACGCACACCAGCTCATGTGGCCTGCCAGCACGGCCAGGAAAATGTATTCCGGGTACTTCTGAGCCGTGGGGCTGATGTTCAGATCAAGGGCAAGGACAACTGGACGGCACTCCACTATGCTGCCTGGCAAGGGCATCTGGGCATTGTCAAGCTGCTGGTAAAGCAGGCCGGCGCTGACGTAGATGGTCAAACCACAGATGGCCGCACACCACTGCACCTGGCATCCCAGAGGGGGCACTATCGAGTGGCACGGATCCTGATTGAGCTAGGAGCAGACGTCCTCACTACATCGGCTGGGTTAAAGACGCCGCTGCATGTGGCCGCTGAAACGGGTCACACCAGCACCTCTCGACTCTTGATCAAACACAAGGCAGATATCAACGCTCAGAGCGTCCATGGACTCACTCCCCTCCACCTAGCCTCCCAGCGGGGCCACCTGCCCACAGTCAAGATGTTGATAGAAGAGGGGGCAGACCCCTACAAAGCCAACCACGCCCTCCGAACCTCCTGCCACCTGGCGGCAGAGGGCGGACACTGTGAGGTCCTGAAAGAGCTGCTCCATCACTGTCCAGATGCTGGCACCCTGTCAGATGAGCAGGGCCTCAACCCTTTACAACTGGCATTGCAGGGTGGACACTCGAACATCATTACTATGCTGCTGCCACAGGACTGCCAGGACTTAGTCACAGAGAGCACAGCGCAACCAGCAGCTGAAGAGCCTGCACCAACAGAAGCGAGGCATCTCCAAAGGAAGGTTGTCATTCTCAAACTGACGGAGCACAGCGACAAAGACTGCCCACAATCCATCAGTGCACACTGTGCCTCAGCACCATGCTAACAGGAGCAAAAACACTGTACAGGACTGTCCTTCACAATTTTTCCCCCTACTACTCTGCTGCCTCGGAGTTGGACACGGGATAGTATTCCAGTCTTTTGTTTTTCCCGTTTTATTTGAATTATCGCCTTCAAGCACTGTAATATAGATGGAAAAGCTCTGTAAATACACACACACTGTAAATAGAAAGTATTAATACCATTTTGTGTTTGAATTAAAAATTTTGTTTACTTTTTTACTTTACAAGCACATTTCTGTTTTTGTGTTTCATTTTTACATAACAAGCATTTGTTGTGTTGCAAAATTTTAGCTCTACAATACCATTACTGCAGCTGGCATGCTTGCTTATAAGTTATTTTTAACAGACCTAAAACGTTTGTCCCAGCTATCCTAAGCATTTAGACAAAAAAAGTATTCAGTGTTCGTTACTTGTTACATATCAGTGCATCATCCATTAAATTTTTTAAAGTCTTTTCTTTGACTCGGTTGTTTGTTTCAAAGTTATCACTTAAATTTATCACGGAAAGATTTTCCACTATTTTCTTTTCTTTAACCCTACACAAGAGAGAGCGCACAGATTTAAATTCAGTCCAACTCTTTCACTAAAAATGGGAACAAAAACTCGAATAGGAACAATGTAAGTGTATATGTGATTTCACTCTCACTACAAAATATTGTGAAAGATAACTGAACCTATATGCACTCTCTTCTTCTTCCTTTAAAATCAAAATCAAGAAGTGCTCTCTGAAAGCGTCCTCTCAGCAGCTCGTGCTACTGCAGGCTTCTTGCAGAGAAAGTGTCGTGTTTCACACGCAGACTGCTCCACCTGCACGCGTGCAGGCACTATGAGCCTTTGTGTCAGGCGCCGTTGGCAGGTCTGCATCTGCAGCCTCACCTGGAGTGTTATTATTTTTATGCTTCAGCTCTACTAAGGAGCATTTTCAGGTTGGCAAAGACCATGGGAACTGCCCCTGAGGGGGATCACAGGCTCTGAGATGATGGATGGCTGAGAAGGGGCGCTGATGTACTACCTGCAATTCCAGCCTGTTGGCTAATTCCTCAGACCACTTTAACTTTTCATCATGCTCTAAGCCAACATGCCATTGCTGATGCCTCAAGGGCTCAACTTTTTGTAACCTGAGAAACAGTGCGGGTGGTTGATGATTGTAATCATTGTGTTTTTTTTCATACATGTTTGCAGAGACCCAGAAAATGACTGTGTAAAATATCTGCAATCTGAGGCTCCTGCTTTGTGGACACAGCGCTCTGTCTTGCCTGTTGCTCGGTGATGTGTCTCACCTTCAGCTATAGGGAAGTCAGTCCTCTTGTTGCCCAATCTCAGCACCCATTTCCTGTCATGACTGTTGTTTGATAAACTGGTATGTTGGGTTTGTGTTGGAAAATAACTTACAGTACATTTTTGTTTTGTTTTTCCACACTGGAATACAGATCTGTAATGTGGTTTAAAATACTAGTTTTCGCTCAATATATATAGTTTTGTTCAAAATAAATAATACTAAAAACGACAGGCTATTTTCAGTCATATTTGTTTTGTGTGTTCTCTGCTGCTCCACACATTAAGCAATGTGTGCAGTTATGTGAACAATGCAACACATATACAATGAAGTCCTCTATATTGCAGTATCATAACAGAGCCAAAGGAGCTTTGATTTATCATTTATATTTGGTGTCAAGCATAATTAAGCTATAATCGTTGACACTTACACTTAATATTAAATATGCTCATCATGAGATTGCTTTGTAAGCTGTATGAGGAGAGCTTGCCAGGCCTTATACCCAAACAGCTCTTTAGTTTCAATTTATTTTTTAGTTTCCAGTTTGCAACAACAAATAAATACATTTTAAACATTTAAAAAAAAAACAATGTAGCTGTTTGCAAAGATTATCTGAACATTCAACAATTATTTAACTGAAACTGCAGTTTATGGCACTAAAGTTCCCCCCCTTGAACAGAGGATATGATTAAAATACCCAAAACTGTAGAAAATGACCCAATGCTTCTATTTACATCTACATCTACAGCATTAAAATCCATATTACTGTAGCAGCATTACTCGAAGTAAATGTAGCAGTGAGCATTCACATGTTTTTACTTAACTAACTAGCATCTTGTTACTCTGAGGTTACAGAAGAATAATCAACATGAAGAAGAGGCAGACGTGTTATCTGCTGTTGTATTTTCTCAGGCACGGTGTTAAGTAAGCCGGTTTAAAATAAATGTAGATACAACAGTGTATAAATAACTCAGCATTAGCAGGCTGCAGCCTCCAAATAAAGAAAAAAGAAAGAGACCTGCATACTGCAGATAAAAATTTAGACACACACAGAAAACCACCAACAAAATGTCTACCAAGCACAATTAGTGAAATATCCTTATATCCTCTTATATCCTCAGGAGAGAGCACTCATATTTTTTATTTAACCTTAAATCTTGTCCCAATACACCCTCCATTCTGAAGTCCTCAAAGCCCAGAAAAGAGTCCCTGAATCAGTTGGTGCTGACACTAAACACACCCTGATAAGTCTCACAACGACACGCTGCTTTTTAAACACACATCCGAATAAAACTAATTATTACACAATGCAACCCCTGAAACAGTGGGAAAATGTCACTAACAGCCAAATCAGATTAGAATGTTACCTGGCCCTAAACACAGATTATTGGCACAATGCCTCTTCATTTATTTTTTTAAATAACCGGTCCTGTCTGGCAGCTTTTGCAATCAGAATCATGATCTGAATGCATTTTTGTGCCAAACACATTTGCTTTACCTACATGAACTCTATAAACTATAGGCGCCTCTTGTTAGTGTTTTCTTTTTTTTTTTCCTTTTTTATTATTAATCACATGAACATGTGCCCAATAAAGCGATAGCAGAGCAGACAGGCAGAAAGAGAGCGCATGAGGAGAAAGAAAAGGGGGAGAAAACAGGAGAAACAACAAAAATAAAACAACAGAGCACAAGTAGAAAAACACACTGGGTCATCAACTGCTGCACCTGCAAGAAAACACAAAAAACGCACAAAAAGAAAAGAAAAAGCGATGTACAGACCAACAATCTTGTTTTATTGTGTGTGCGTGTGAGAGAAAGTGTGAATGTCTGTGTCACTGTCATGAAATGTACTCGATAATGAGAGTGAGACGCTCCCAAATGCCCCCCAGCAGCCAGAGGCAGACAAAGAGACAGCCAGGAGACCCTGGAGCTCCCCAGGAGCACCGAGGACCCAAGGCTCCACATCCCGATGGCAATCACATGCACATCCCAGAAGAGGAAGGAGGGAGGCCTTAGACAGAGCCCTCAGGACCAAAGGGCAAAGACCCCAGAGAACCAGAGGTAACGGGCAGCCCACCGTGTCAGAGGCCGGCCAAATTCACCCCACTGGTTTTCAGAGGAGCCAGACATTCTCTCCAGACTGATGTTATCTACAAGTAAATTTCTATAATGAGTAACACACAAATCCTTTCTTGATTTCCAATTTTCTAGTGATTCACTCAATGCCTCTTAACTGAGATGGAAAGCAGAGATAGAGCCAACACAAATGGAAGGTCAGTGACGACAAACTTGCAATCAAACAAGGAAGACCCAAAAAAAGGAAGAAAAGAGAACGTGATGGCTGTTGGCAGGTGATGTTGAAACAGAAATGCATTTCCTCCTAAAATGTAAATCGCTCCGTGACGTAAGGAAGACTCACTTTAACTGATTCAGTTTTGTAATTCCAGATTTCAATGAGCTAAATGACATCTCAACATTAAAAATACTCCTAAGAGAAGGAGACTGGCCCAAAATGCACTATATGGACAAAAGCACTGGGCCACGCCTCTTAGTCTGCAAATTCAGGTGTTTTCAGTCCCATTGTCGCAGGTGTATAAACTCAGGCACCCAGCCACGTAGCCTGCCTTTACAAATATTTGTGAAAGAATGAATTGGTCTAAAGAGCTCACTGAATTCAAGCCACCCAACAAGTGCAACAAGTTAGTGAAATGTGTCCCCTCCTACATATTCCACGAAAAGCTGTAAGTGGTATTCCAAAGTTTAGGAACCGCAGTAACTCGGCCACACAGTGGCAGATCAGGGTAAAGCCACAAAATGCTTAAGCACCTCTAGTATTGCCACAAACCCCTGCACAGTAATTCAAATATGGTAAAATCAGTGAACAGTAAAGAATGTGGAGTGTTTTGCTTTACTTAATACTGAGATGCGTTTGTGAAACTTCATTATGTGTATCTTTTATATGAGATTCTTAGCTAATTTAACATCTATTATCACAACAAGAAATTTCTTTTCATGAACTCTTTCAGTGTCCACACCTTCTATGTGTATCCGCACTTGCATATTTATTCTGCAGTTCCCAAATAACATAATTTTACTTAAATTTAATTATTTCAATTCTACACAGTTCTGAAATGACCATATCCAGCAGCTCCTTTAACTGTTTGATCTGACTCCATATTGACTGTCACAGAATCATTTATGTTTATTATTGGAGAATTGTGGAAATATAGAAATAGGCCTATACTTTGTGAACTGGTGTCTATCCCCAGTTTCATACTCTTGTACTCGTCCCTGCCCAGTTCCAATGGTTCTCAGCTACACTCCTCCAAATGGTTGCTTTTTGATGTGCCAAGGGCTTTGACAGATCTAGAGAAAACAGTAATTTCTTATTACACACCTAGGACATGGAACAATGTGCAAAAAGACCTGAACTCAAACACACCTTTTGTCATGGTTTGGAGTTTGGGGGGTATTTTGGTTTTCTCTAGCTTTGCACCTTTGTGGTCCTGTATTATTGAGATATAGCCTTCTATTATTTCTTAGGACTTGAGTTTTTGCCCCTGGGTTTTGGAGTTTGGAGAAAATATTTATGATCAAGCCTTGTCGTCTTCTCTTTCTGGTTTTATCTCATGTTCCATGGTGATTATGAGTTTTGTTGCTCCGCTTTTGTTGATCATAAGTTAGTTCCCTTTTGTATTCCCTTCCTGTTCCCTCAGTTTTGTCTCGTGCGTGAGTCTGTCAGCTGATCTCCCACCTGTTACTTGTTCCCTTGGTATTCTATGTGTGTATATATATATATATATATATATATTGTCTCAGTCTCCCCTTGTCCTTTGTCATATGCTCGCTCACAATGTTTCCTTTTTCCATGTTTCCTGGAGATTCTTAGTTTCTGGATTATGTGCTCCTTTTCTGCTACTTTCATCAGTCTTCCGAACCCTCCATTTGGGTTCACATCCTTCCTGCCCCACAGCTGATCTTCACACTTTTATCTATTATTGAATTTAAAAGTATCATAAAGAATTTGGCAGACTTCAGACCTCCAGTCAAGGGTTTCACTATAAACACCAAAGATCTATGACAGTTCTTCTTCATTTGGTCCCCTAAAACTGCACTATTGCTCTAAAGAGCTACGAAGTCAGTGTAATCAGATGTAGACACCCTCATATAAAGGCAAAGAGTAGCATTTAGACACAGGTAATGATGCTTAATAAATAAAAGTAAATCAGTCTTGTACTTCTGTGTTTTTCTGCTTCTTTACACCACTATATAACAGCCTTTTTACTTCACTGGCCTAGCTAATCCCTATATCGTAGTCTATCCCAGGACTGTGACACTAGAGGCACTAAATACAGGGCTCAAGGAGAAAAATGGGTTTGATCGTTTCAAGAATTGTTCCTAAACTCCCTTCATTGTCTTCACACAGACTGCAGAGCATGTAAAAAAAGTGTCCTGTGGCTCCTTGAAACAGACAGAATTTGGCCTCAGGCGGCTGTCTAGAAGCAGCAACACAAAGTATACCACATACAAGTGTTAATTAGAAGTGTAAACATCATCTGCTGGTAATGTTAACTTCTAAGATTATGGGTTATTGAACTCTCCAATAGATTTCAACTTACAATTGAGGAATCCTGTGTTTCTCATTATGTGACTTAATCGCTCACATATATAAATCATTTCTTTGACTTCCTGTTGGTCTGTCGTGTTTTCTGTTAAGACCTCAGTCTGTTCTGTTCCTCACGCCCTGGTGGATGAAGGATTAAGTCATTCCCTGCCAACACATTAGTCATGTAGCCTTGGGCAAAGGAAGCCTCCCTAGGGCTCACACTCCATTGTGCTGTGCTACAGCCAAACAGTTACATTAAAATGAAGGCATTAGTTGTCTACTTTTAGTGACAGGATGTTGCACAACCTGTTGTTCAAAATGTCTGCCAGGTCAAATCGCGTCTTTGGGCCTGTGTTGTAACGCTGTGTAAGATGTAAATAAAAAAATCTCATGAACCCATATTCTAATAGAACACAGAAAACGTATCAAATGTTTAAACCTAGTAAATGTAGCATTTTAAGAAAAATATTAGCTCATTTTTAATTTGATGGCAGCATCTCAGAAAAGTTGGGACAGGGCCATGTTTACCACCGTGTAGCACCCCCTCGTCTTTTAACAACCGTCTTTTGTTGGACTTGTTGGAGAGGAATGTTGTCCCATTCTTGTCTGATATCGATTTCTAGCTGCTCAGCAGTCCTGAGTCTTTTTTGTCATATCTTTGGCTTCATGATGCTCCAAATATTTTATCAGTGAAAGGTCTGGACTGCTTGGTGGGCAGTTCAGCAACCCGACTCTTCTACAAAGCCGTGCTGCTGTAATAGATGCAGCGTGCAGTTTGGTATTATCTTGCTGAAATTTGCAAGGCCTTCCCTGAAAAAGATGCCATCTGGATGGGCGTGTATGCTGCTCTATAACCTGTATATACCTTTCAGTGCTGATGGTGCCTTTTCACGCCATACAGAGATACAGGCTTTTGACCTGAGCACTGATTGCACAGCTCTGAGCACAGAGATTTTGTCAGATTCGCAGATTCTTCTGGTAATATTATGTACTACAGATGGAACATTATTCTGAAATTGATTTTAACAGTTTCAATATTTACTTTATGTTCTATTGTGAATAGAATTTGCTTGAGATTTGTAAATGATTGCATTCTGTTTTTATTTTGCACAGCATCCCATCTGTCTCGGAACTGAGGTTGTAGTGGCATCGTGTGTGAATGGGGTTGAGACTTTTGTTTAAGTCTCACCACTCTGACAGATCGCCATAAAATTCAGTCCTGGATGCTACTAATGCAGCTAGTAAAGTCTGTATAATCACAGCTGCTCAGACAGGCTGGCATATTTGATCTGCGAGTGTCTCAAACACTGCAAGACTTCTTTCGTGCCAGATGAGGTGTATGGTTACTCCTTTGTTTGACAATGACAGGGACTTTTTGGATTGGCTGAGTCACACCTCATTGCACTATCAGATCAACAGATCAGCAACAAAGCCCTCATGAAGCACAAGACATTTACTGAAGTGATGCAAGGCCTTTTTTCCGGACACTGTGGCAAATAGAAAGTGCTTAATGAATAATCTCTACAAAAAGAACAAAACCAAAGCAGATTTTTAATCAAAATTATTTCCTTATGCCAATTTCCATAGCAGATTAACTGTTTTTAAAACTCTCAGGCAATCGGTGACATCTGTTCTTCGCTCTGTGACTGGCTGCAGAGAGAATGAAGCTCACACTGTGTGCTGTAGACTGTCTTCTCCCCCGCCCTTTCTTCCCTCTGTCCCCTTATTCTAACCTCACAAAACTCGCTGAACAAGACCAGCGATCACGTCTCCTGAGAAGTGAAGCAAGCTGCAACATGTGGATATTGCCTCTGGTGGATATGTGCTCAGTCAGCAGTGATGAATAAGATTTATGGTTAACCAAGCGAACGATGAATGTACCACTAAAATGTCACGAAACAACTCACGGACAAGACATTAAAGATGTAACGGAAACCATTTCTATATGTTAATTATATTGTTTTAGTTCTAGGGAAACTGTTTGCGTAAAGTACACTTTACTGCACTGTAAAACAGTTTCCAGGAACATACGAGTCCGGGGACACTGAAGGTAGTGAGGTTAAAGTCCACGTTGGGGGGGGGGCTTGGAAAACATGTCCGTATCGCCACGCAGTAACACACATACTGCCACTGTGTCAACACAGCTCCCTCCTGTTTGCTAATGGAGCTGCTTGGGGACATGTCAGAATTTGCTCTTTGATGACATCAGTCTTTCTTGGCTCTGGCTGTGCAACAAACTGACGTGTTTCATGATTACAAATGGTCTGGTGTGACTCCTGAGCACAGCTGTAGATGTTCAGTCAAATACAACTGGATATATGATACCTGTGAGTAACTGTGATTTAGTGAGACCATAAAGTGGCTTTACAGGCAACTGTGCAGAGGGTGCTATGTGCACCAGAAGCCCTCTCAAACTTTAGCTGGACTGAATGGATACATGTGGGAACCAGATTCAGTGTGCAACACTATGTGGAATGCAGCAGTATCGTGCTGCTGTCTTTATAGTAGGTTAGAAGGGTTATTTCATTTTATTTTATGGCAAGATTACATTTGCCAACAGGCCAAATGTACTCCTGGCATTAATGCAGAGTTTTGGTGGCAGATGTAATGTAATGTTTTGGCCAGGAGAGGTCGCAAACTCTTTGTGAGCGCTGAGTCTTGTAGGATTATTATAGCAATTTTCCAGCACATGCTGGAGCATTATGTGGCAAACTTCAGTGAACATTTTTTTTTGTTTACTTACAATATTGTGTAAAAGTCTTGAGCCACCCCTTATTTCTTTATTTTTTGCTTCCAATGTGCCAGACTTTGTTGTGATTTCAACAAGTGTTTTGGACATTGCCTGCTTTTTCACTTATTTTCAGTCCAGTCCGGGGGATGAACCAGTGTTCGTCACACAATTAAACTATTTTAAACAGTATCTTTTTCTTACTAAAGCCTTTCACAAAAACTGCTATTTCAGACTGACAGGCATAAACTGCCATATCTACACAAAAACTGAAAGTGTCCTGGTAATTTTCTGCCAGGACATTATCGTTTATTTATGCACGTCCTGCACCACTTGTGTTAATATTAAACAGAAGCGTCTGTTAAAATTCTGTTTATGTTACTGTTACAGCTTCATTCACTGTAACTTATTAAATGCACTTCTTTATACCGATTCAGCTTTGCTCAAAAATTGTTCATCTCTGTTATAATCTGTACTTAGTAAATTTAAACATTTATTTTAAACTAAAAATCTATATTAAAATATAATGACAGCATCCACCTCTAGACTATTGAAAAGTCTTGTGAAAAAATGACCAATACATGAATAAAAGAACTCACAATCTCTACAATTAATTTTTTTAACTTCCTTAAATCAGTTTTTCCTCATGAGTTATGGCCAAAAACTCACCTTTTACCACCAAAGTGCATTCACTTCATCTGAGTCATCATTTGTCCTAGATTAGCACTGCAGGATCTTTACCTTATGATATAAAGCGCCTTGAGAAAAAACATTTGTTTACTGGTAACTGGTGTTTTATGACTAACAGATCGGAAATTTAGCTTTATTAAAACAGGACCACAGTCCTGTTCTGCACAAGGCTGACAGTATGACCCCCCCCCCCTTATAATAACCAGTCAAATGAGGTAACTGTTGCTTCCAGTGCAAAAACCTCTGTCTGTGGACACACACCCTAAGCACCACAAAAAAACAAAAAAAACAGACAATAATAAACCAAGAGATACAAGAGGCTAGAGGAAGAGCAAGCAAGTGTTCTTGGTACCTCTTCCTATGTGCTAAAGTTCTGAATGAGCAATTTAGAATTGCCAACTAATCATGTCTTTAGACTGTGGGAGGAAATCAGAGCACCCACAGCGACAACATGCAACCTTCACACAGAAACGGCCCAGCCAGACGGTGGATTTGAACCCCTGACCTTCTTGCTGTAAGATAACAGCGCTAACCGCCACACCACTGTGCTGCCCTCTGAAGTGAAATACTTACCTTAATAAAGACTAAATCAATCATAACATTAAAACTCAGCTGGTTTCTGTGGAGAAAGTGCTCAGGCTTTTTCTTCACCTCCTGAGAACAGCTGCACTGGATCACCACCAGCTTGCATCTTCATCCTTTTTCATCCAGTGAATCCATTCCTCTGCCAGCTTTCTTTACACTTGAAAACCTGCAAAGGAGTATGATTACAGGTGAAGCAAAAAACATTTTTCAACTGCAGGTTTTAGAGTGCTTCACTTGGTGATAGATGTTGATCCACTTTTCAAATAATCTCTTGGATCTGAAGGTTGAAGAAAGACACGTATCTGCTTACTATTAGGCTAAAAGCTTGAAACAGCTATAATTTATGTGTCAACAGCATCCCCATAACTACTGAAGTTAACGGCCCTACACCTGCACTTGATGAACTGTTGACGAACAAATAAAAATAATTTTAAAAAAGCTCTAAATTCATTTGAGACATTATTATAGTAAATATGAACCCTTTATGACTGGTTGGAGCACCCACACTCCCATTTGCATATCTATTTTTAAATGCTGGCAGTAGAGCAACACACACAACAAAAACATTATATCCGGGTGCTTTTATAGATCCAATAAGCTCAGGACACTTCCTACGTTGGAATATCGGTCATTACATTATCAGCATGAACTATAGCCTGATTTTCAAAAGAGCCAATACCTGCAACAACAGGAAGTGGCAACATTTTGCTGGGAATTGTAGTTTTTTTCTCCAAGGCCCATCACAGCGCCATTGGCGCTATTGAAAAGTAATGTCTGACTTTGTGTCTTTCTCTGTGCTGTATACGTTTCTGGGATAATTAGAACTTTGATTGGATTGCACTATTGGAAAATATTTATTTTGATGTACATGCTGTCTTTTTGCAAATTGTGCACAATAGGTCTTTTGTTTTTCCTAAAAATGTATTTATTTCAAAAAAGGTTATGAGCACATTTATTTTCTGAGGTTTCAAGAGGTTTGAAGAGCAGGACCACCAGACTGAGGAACAGCTTCTTCCCTGAAGCTGTGAGACTGTTGAACTCTGGTAGGGCTGTGCAGCTGGACTACTCTCGTAATCTCTGATTTCAGTCATGTTTCACACACTTATGCTGCTGTCATTTTTATTTTGCACAAGTTACAGCTGTGGCTCCACCGGTCTCTACAATAACGCCACATCCTAAACTGTTATGCCACATTTACTTTTTATTTTTAGTATTTATTACTGGTTAGTACATATTGTGTTTGTTTTATGCTTATGGGTGCGTGTGGGTGTGCACACAGTGAAACCATAAGAGACTTTTCAGGTGTTACGTAATAGACACTGATCAATCTTTTTACTTAATTTTCATTTGTTTTCGACTCAAAAGTGGCTTGTATGTTAATTGAAATTTAGTTTTTGTTATTGCTGGCAATGAATAAAAAAGTTCTAAAAATTTTGTTTTAGAGACATAAAAAATAATTTTATCCAGAAAAAACTCTTTCATATATGCATATAGCAGAGAAAATAACTAGCAGTCACAGCTGTGTAAACCTTAGAGAAACAGACAGCTAATGGTGCCTGTCGGCCGGAGGCCATAAACAGATGGTATGATAGCCAAGAATAATTTTAGTATTCACTAAACTGGAAAGCTTAAGTCATGTTAAACCTAAATCATGATTATTTTCAAAATGAATCAGCAAAATAGTCCGGACTTATCTGGTTACAGCAGACACCGGTTACCAAAAATTTAACAATTCTTTCTAAAAAAATTTACATTGAGTCAAGCCTTTTGAAACACACTGTTTTAATACAAAAATATAAGTTTTAATATTTACCACAGAAGCGTGAAGGCAGTTCCTCCAGCTCCAGAGTACAAAGTCCAAATGATGCCTGTCACTAACAGGCTGTCAGTGTCATGGCTGGCCTCCCTCCGTTTCCCTCATTTTGGGGTCCTTGCTCTCACAATGCATTACAGTAGTTAAGAAATAAGGAAAAATTCCTTCATATCTATACAGTACATTGTAATGTAGTTAAAAAAAATTTTTACAGTGTATGCCTAGATGCACTGGTTTGCTGCTATGAAACCAGCCATTAGACAATTGTGTTAACAAGCAGTACTTAATAAAGTGGCCACTGCCTAATTGTTAACAACTGTTAAATAGATGTTACCACCATCTGGATGTCCTGATACGTGACAATAGGCTGAGTAAAACTCCATATCAGTGACGCGTGTGAAGCCTACAGAATTCTGCCACTACTGTGGTTTTTATCCCATTATAGTACAGCTTCACAAGGACTGAAAAATTAATCACTTCCTTTCAATAAATACTGAGTGATAACCTAAATAGAAACCATCAGTTTAATCCATAATGATACAGCCTTTTTCTAATATTCAAAGGATATTCAGGGCCTAGTCAGACTGCCTTTTCATTTCTGTTGCAGGAAAAAAAACTGTGATGCAAACAATACCTGCCATCAGGTAGGCCTTGTAGCAGAAACTCATTCTGTTCCCACTGAATGAATGACTTTACAAGGTAACATGCTTTAACTTTGATTAGGAATTGAACCCCTGCTGAGACATGGGCTTGATTTAGCATGGTTATTGATGAGCAATATTGGATAGACTGACAAAAACAGTTTCCAGCAACGGTGTACAGGGGTGTTTTTTGGCTTATATTACTTTAACTGTTTTTAATGCAAACACGTGAAGTACACATAAAGTACACTGGCAGCCACCCAGCAGTACAAAAAGGGTTCTTGACTTTCACAGTCTCA
>VUQK01022142.1:16594-34037 GCA_015106715.1 Bujurquina vittata | reverse complement strand
TGTTTGGGGGGGGTAGTAACAATAGTGAAGGTGTGTGGGGGGGGGGGGGGGGGGGGGGGGGGGGGGGTATGCTTGGTATGCTTCTTGCATTTTGGACAATTTCATGCTCCCAGCTTTGTGGAACAGTTTGGGGATGGTCCAATCTGGTTCCAACATGCAAGCAGGTCCATAAAGGTCTGGATGAGGGGGTTTGGTGTGGAAGAACTCGACTGGCCTGCACACAGTCCTGACCTCAACCTGACAGAACGCCTTTGGGATGAATTAGAGCAGAGACTACGAGCCAGGCCTTCAGTGTCTACGGTCGCACCTCCCGGCCACCGTAAGTGTCTGACCTCACAAATGCGCCTCTGGAAGAATGGTCAAAAATTCCCACAAACACACTAAACCTTGTGGAAAGCAAAGAGTTGAAGCTGTTGTAGTGGCAAAGGGTGGGCCGACATCATATTAAACCCTGTGGATTATAAATGGGATGTCAGTCAAGTTCATGAGCGAATACTTTTGAATACACAGTGTTAGAGCTTATTGATATAGCCGAACTTTTCCAGTCTTACTAGAAATGCACACACGCTTTCATGCAGTACCTTCACACACTCTCTCTGTTGCCTCATCTGTGTGTTTAATTCAAGTTTCTCACATTGCTCCTGAAATCTGATTGTGGCCCTTGTTTCATCATTGGATGTTTTTTCACGGTGTCTGGCACACTATAAACAGTGACTCTGCTGACATCCCATCGCCCCACTTACTAATCTCCCGTTTTCAATGCAACGAAAAAGAAGCTTTGGTTTGATTCTTTCCCGTGAAATGACAACCCAGACCAGCGTAGCTCTTTCACAAATATGTTGATAACATCATGTGATACCAGCATGGAGTCTTTGCATGCAAAATGCAACCTTTTCATTTCCAAGAAGGAAGCAGCCACGTCCACTTTCTGCTGAGCACTTATACAGTGTAGTTAAATGTGCTTCCTGGACAGAAAAGTACATGCAGTAAACACCAACCAAAGACCGGACTGGGCTTGTTTGGGAGCTGTGAACTCTTTTTTTAATATCCTGTTTTGGTCCATGTGTTGTCTTTAGCTTCAGCTGACATAGCTGTGGTTTCTCCCCAGAGGAGCAGCCACTGCACGAGACTGATGCACGGAAACGGCCTTCAGATCCGGATGAAGCACATTTTTGCTCTCAAAAAAATGGTGAACACTCTTTAAACGGTTTGCAGTTTTGCATACATTCAAACAGAATTCTTCTAATGAACAATTTCCCATAATTCAGACTCTTTTTTTATTTTCCATTTCCTCAACTGGATTCGCAGGAAGATCGGGTGACAATAAAAATGTATGCAGGTTTAAAAGTGGATTGAATGATGATTACACAAGTTGACATGTGCAAGCATGCGTGCACACACACACACACACACACACACACACACACACACACTCGCACACAAATGCATGCGTCATCAACTCTGAAAGGACTAAGGTACAGTAAAGACTGTTGTTTTGATACAGACACAGGCTCGCGCTACATGCCTCAATCAAGCACATTTCAAAACTCATAGATCCTTAAAGGCAAAGAGGGAAACCAGTTTTTTCAGTCACCTTTGCCAGCATTGAACACCTTTGTCTTTGGCCTGGCTCTTAATCAAAAAGGTGTGCTCCAAGTCAGAGAATTTCAGCTCAGAAACTGCGGTTTGGGGTTTTGGGATTTTCTCTGACCTGCCTTCACATCACCAAGTCTCACTTCAGTTACATCTAATTCACATTTTTACTTCTTCTTTTAAAAGCACTTCCCCTAAACTGCCTTAAAGAAACTGTAAATAAGAACATTTTATCTCTTTTGCCTCACAGCTTCAGTCCCTGTTCCAAATCCAACCCCTTCGGTAAACTGAAGAGACATTAACTCTACTTGCCACTGCATGCTTGCAGCACCAACAGTAGCCTGAGAACTAAGTGCACGTATTTTGTGGGAGTGTTTGAGTTTCTCTGCATGTCTGCACATTCAGCACATTTACATTTATGTCATAGACTGTATATAAATGATAGTCACCATGAGATCACCCACTGGTTTGTGGACTTTCACTATTATACTGTCACTCAAACAAGGAAAGCATGAATTAAAGTCACAGATTATGTTGTTAACTGATATACTGTATAGATATACACACAGTTGAATATATTTAATAGCTAAACTAAAATAAGAATAGCAAACATATATTATCCATCCATCCATCCATCCATTTGCTGCCCCTTATCCAGTTCCATGTTGCTGTGGGACAGCAGTCTAAGCTGACCCCCCTCTCTCTGACCACTAACTGCAACTCTTCCAGGGGGATACTAAAGCATTCCCAAGCTACCCAAGGGATGTAATCTCTTCAGTGTGTCCTAGAACACCCAGGAGGCATCCTTGTCAGAGATTAAAGTGGCTTGAATTTAATTTAAAAAAAGGTTTTTGCCAAATTTGGATATTCTTACCAAAACGAGAAAAAAAATAAGTTTTACTATTTCAACTTCAACTGTAGTGGCCCGGCCTGAGAGAGCCTGAGTTTAACACCAGTGGATTTACAAAGCGATTGAGGACTCGAGTCATGAAGGCCCGAGTTTTATTCGGGGTGAATATAATTGCTGTGGTGACATGGGTCACCTCAAGCCGTGACCTACACATGTAGGGTCAATTTTCACCGCATCTCACCACTGGTCTTAAAGATGTGGCGGCAGTAACTTCCAGACCTACTGACAGCGAGAAGGATTTTTCAGAGCACACTTTAAGCACACTCTTTAAAAGAGGAGCTACTGGTGATATCGTGATAAAATCAAGACAGAATTGTATTATTTTACCTGCACCTACATCACAGTGTAAGTATTTTAAAATAATGCAGCACACGCTGAAGAGTTCAGGTAAGGTCAAAACAGACAAAAACAAAGCAGGGTGTGTTCAACCTCTGCATTAGCCTGTGATGTTTTAGAGAAGGGCCCCAGATACATAAAATATTACAGTTCCAACTGCTTTTTGTATTTACCCAAATAAATGATACATAAAGAACAACTGAATGTTGTATTGAATGTTGAAACAATGCATCATGACTCACACAACAAAGCGCTTGTTTTTTTGCTCATTCTGATAAGGGTGGAAAGACTTACATGCAGGCAACTCCTTCAGTCAGTGCTTTAAGCTTAAAGCTGCAGTTATGCACCAGCAGTTCCTGTTCATCACTTTCAGGAGACTCATACCTCAACCTGTTACCATTTTCACATAACAATGGCAATGGGTCTGGCAATGGCACAGTTCCACAAAACTACTGATCCCAACGCTTCTAGGGGCAAAACAAGGAATTCACCTGTAATTTGTCACGATTTTTGTATGCATGGGATGCTTCAGTTTTTAAACCTGTTGAAATAGCTGCTGCTTCTCAAAAGGCACCAAGGCAGAACCAAGGCAGTTGGTCCCTTGTAGGACAGTTTGTCTCTTTTTGATGTGGAGGAGTAGGGGCTTTTTCTGAGCTCTTCCTGAATGACTGAGCTCCTCACCCAATCTGTAAAGCCCCTGCAACAAATAAAGCTTTGGTGGCTGTTGGACATTCCAAGCTACAGTTGTCTTGGTAACTATTTATCACCCCTTCATATGGCTCTCATTGGTGGTTGGTTTGATTTCTTGAGGCCCTTCCCATTTCACATTATCAGCAGCTATTTCCCCCATAGTTACATGAAGTTGTTGAATGTCAACTGACTTTCTATGTTTTGTTGTCCCAGCAGGGCTTGTTAGTCACTGTATGTGGATGCCCATTAAAGCTGAGCCCAGGCGCCCAGAGGAAGCCCAGTCACAATCGCTTTCTTTTGGAGATAGGGCCCCCGGTCAGTGGTGGAGGCCTCAGTTGGTCTGATTCTCTGCTGCCAGTGGACACCTTGTGCATAATTTGGACAAAGCAGCAACAGAACAGGCTGATGTGAGTGCAAAATCCAGTGGTTCTGAATCTCCACTGCACCTTTAATCCACTGTCAGTAAAACAAATCTATTATGTACCTTTAATGAGAAAAGCTGAATTGCACATCTGCATTCTTTTGAATTTCTTTTTGAATTTCTCCATCTTGACATCGTTTAACCAGCTGTTTCTGAATGATGTACATTTGTTGATACTATTTAAAAATACTTTATGGCCAGAAGGAGCATAACCAAAGTGTTAAATGTCCTTTGCAGCAGTGGAGCCTTTGCTATTTCAGTCTGGGGTTTCAGCAGCTCTCCTGCCTTCCTTTCCAATGCACTGTTTTCTGGTCAGTTGCTGCGTCCAAGGGAATTCTTTAGGGCTTTGGGTATGTGTTATTCTCTGAGGCTTCTGCCCTCTGTTATGCTTGCTCGGCCCCGGCATATCAGACTTCAGTCTGCATTCCTGAAATACTGTATACGAACCTCTAAGACAAAAAGACATGCAATATTGTGGGATGCATTTGGGGCTGAGCCAGAAGTCATGCACAGGGTGACATTTAGCGCAAGTTTGAAGAGGAGAAAAAAGGTTCTTCAGTGATTACATTAGGAATGCCTTCCTTTAAACAAGTAGTTTCACTGCAAGGAGAATATCGTGAATCTATGAGGCAAGCTGAGTATAAAGTAGAATTCCTTCACCAAACAACTGTTTTCCATCTTCTGGTTATTTATACACTAAAAGGAAATCAAGGTTACCCGCCACAGCATCTCCCAGGTGATTATCTTGAATAGCATTTCCTCCTGTCAGTAGATATTATGCTGTCACACAACTCTTTCTGATCATAGCTTTTCAGAATGCTAAACTGACATGTAGAACAGATGCATTTGCCTGGAAAATCTGATGCATACCTTTTCCTTTTATACCGACTCTCGTGCTTGGCATTTTTAGCGGGAGAGGGGGAATTTCAGGCTATCGTTGCATAATGAACATTATGTCAAGCGTTTTCATTGACTGCAGCCCAGAAAATCTTGCTTTCCTCTTACTTCAGAGCACTGTAAATCATTTTTAACCATCTGCGTAAATAACCGCGTAGTCACCTCAGCTTCCTTGTCCTTTGGAAAAGATGTTTCTGCTCATGGAAAAGGCTGCACTTCACTCACAAGTGCTCACAACAGCAGATGCTCGTCAAGCAACTCCTTTTTGGCCATTCCTTCCACCCGCTCCATCTCTCCACCCCAGCTTCATGCGGTCAGGAGTTTGGACAGTGGAACTGGGCGGTCCTGCCGGTCCGGCACTGCTTGGCAGTGGGGAAAGAGGGTGGATTTAATCCCTCCCTCCAAGGCCTGTAGCTCCGAATGCAGAGCTAACCGCTCTAACTGCACAGTATAAATAGAACAAACTTGGTTTTTGAGAGAGTCCACATCTTCGCTTTTCAACTGTCGAGCAAAAAGGACAGACAAGAGGACAGCAAGGAGACTGTGTATATTGTAAAACATACTGATTTTATTGAGAAGTGGAATTTCCTTATAACCTTTTGTCAGCAGTGACTGAAGAAGGCTAGGGAGTGCAGGGATGGAGGGAAAATAAATGGATTTGAAATGAGATACAGGGTGAAAAGAGCACCAGAGGAACATCTGCAGCTGGAATGAGAAACTCTGAAAGAAGTGTAAGAGTTGGAAACATTGGGCAGGATTTCTACAGTAAATCCACATTCTCCACCTTTTTTATGTGATGATGGGCAAGAGCCAGCAGCTCTCTGTCCAAGTCCACTTCCCAGCACAAACCAAGTCCAGGTGATGCTCCAGCACATGTGCAGCGTTATGTAAGAATTGTGGAAATGTTTGCTGGCTGATTCTAGTGAGCTGTGTGGGAATTTGACATGAGAGTTCCCGCAGGTCCACAGAATTCCTGCTGCAAGGATATTCCAGGATCCAAACTCATCTCACGTGGGAGAGTTACAATTCACTAACTCGCACTGCTGAACTCAACAACCTTTAAAGTTCTGTTGTGAGGAAGCAGTAAAAACGAAGCAGCTGTCACAAACTGCAGTACCTCTAATGGGCATATGAATCTGGCTCCAAAATCCCCATAGACTGCCATGTTAAAATATCAAGCAGAAATAAATATGTTTACAGCCTGGTATGTGAAATCATTGTGGTCTCTATAGCTAATTTCCCCATTAAAATGACTGTAAAGGGGGGTAAATTACCAATTTATACTTTTTTAGGGTTTAAAATGATTCATTACTTGGGTCTTGGGCCAATTTGAATGACAACTGTAGCTGCCAGTTGTCTGCCAGGCTTGACTTAACGCAACAGTTGATGCCTTTTGGAGCCTTTTAATGCAATTATCTGATAAACATGTTTGATGTGTGGATAATCATACTGTAAAAGTGAGTCAGTCTCCATGGATTCCCACGTTAAAATGTCCAACTTTACAGCAGAAATAAGCAAATTATAGCCTGCTGTTTTGGTCTCTGTAGCTGAAGGTGTTGCTAGCAGTCAGCAAATTCATGTTACTTTATTTTTGCTATTAGTGCCCCTTGAAGCATTTTTAATGACAAATAATGTGGTTTGCATTGCAGCTATTTTTGTGTCCATGCACTCTATGCTTGTGCTTTTGTGGATTAAACTGTATTATTTTATCTGTATGTCACTGAGCAGTAATTAGAAGGTACAGTACCCGCGTAGTCTACCTTGCTAACCTTAACTTCAGCTGATAACATCTCACCCAAATATGGTCACCTCTGGCTCACTTCTCCTTCTCACATACAAGGTCTTGAATAATCAGGCCTCATCTTATCTTAAAGACCATATAGTACCGTATCACCCCAACAGAGCACTTTGCTCTCAGACTGCTGGCTTACTTGTGGTTCCTAGGATACTTAAAAGTACAATGGGAGGCAGAGCCTTCAGCTTTCAGGCCCCTCTTCTGTGGAATCAGCTCCCAATTTGGATTTGGGCGACAGACACCCTCTCTATTTTTAAGATTAGGCTTAAAACCTTCCTTTATGATCAAGCTTATAGTTAGGAGGGCTGGATCGGGGGACCCTGAAGCATCCTTTAGTTATTCTGCATAGGCCTAGGCTGCTGGGGGGTTCCCCATAATGCACTGTTTCTTTTCATTCACCTCTTTTACTCTGTTTTTACTTCACTCTGCATTTAATCATGATGAGCCTGGTTCTGCCGGAGGTTTCTTCCTGTTAAAAGGGAGTTTTTCCTTCCCACTGTCACCAAGTGCTGCTCATAGGGGGTCGTTTTGACTTTTGGGCTTTCTCTGTAATTGCTGTAGGGTCTTTACCTTATAAAAAGAAACAAATAAATAAAATTGAATAGAACTGGCTTCCAAGTAAAATAAATACATAAAAAGTAAGAAAAAAAAACCCTCAACCAACCACAAAAAGCAAAAAGTGCTTATATTGAGTTTAAACACAGAGCTTAATTAACCGGTCACTCAGTTCCTCGTGGCTGCTTCTATCTTTTATTTAGAGTCAGTGCTTTGGGGCTGCTGTTTTTCGTTCCACTCCTCACAATAAGCTGTGGGCTGGCGCTTTTACCCCCTGGCAGACCTTCATGATGTGTCATATCAGAGAGTCCATGCTGGCATCGTGGCTGCCAAAAAGTTTCTGCTTAAAAACAAATAAACAAAAACAGCTGAATAAGTAGTTGGATGCAAGCTGGAAACCCCAAAGTGTTTTTAAATGTTTTACCATACAAATACAAATATAATTGCTTTGTACTTTTTGACCATTTGGTTACACAACACTTTAAAGTCCACAGGCAGGACTGGGGACAGTTGGTTGCAACAATGGATTTGTGTATTGATTGACAGCAATGTGTCACCATTAATCAGACCAAGAGATCAGAGAATGTGAGTCAGGATGGTGCGTTACAGCAACACCAACTCGGTTTCTTCTCTAGTTGTCATCAGGAATCGATATTTCTGCCAACATCAGTGTTCATGTAATGGCTTTGCAGTGATTTTGTCTTGAAACCCACACATTAAAGCGCGAGCGCAAAATGTTCCACCATAAACAGGAGAAGATAATAGCTCTACTGCTCTGCTGCCAAGATAGAGAAACGCAAAGAGGCTTTGATTACAGTCAGGAAATGAAAGGGAACGTATCACACGAGGCAGAAATAGAACCGAGTGCTATCTTATTGATTCTCGTCATCGCGGTACATGAGGGGAAGAGAAGAAAGAGAGGAGAAGCTAAAGAGAGAGAGTGGTGGAAAGCACATACAGATGACTTTTACATCCTTTCAGGTTGAAAATTAATATTAGAGGTTGGTTGGAAGGCTAACTGAGCTGCATGTTCTCCTTCTGTCTTTCACCCTCCATCAGAGAGGGAGAAACAGATACTCGGTGTGCGTACAGCATGTTTGCGCCAGCGTCATGTCAGCAGTCAAACTCCAGCAGAGCATGCAGTTCAGTGGAAGAGAGCCGGGCCTCTGTTTTAATGAACGGCTCATGAGCCATGTCAGGTGAGGAGAAACAGGAAGCCATGAGTGTCCTTCACCTGTGAGCTACAAGCTTCGCCCTTTTTGACCTGCTGTTTAACCTCTTAACATGTACAGCATGTGATCCATTTATGGTTAGAGTTTGCATTTTACTCTTTTTTTGTTTTTGCAACAAAGTGGAAAATTTTCAATCAGGAAATTAATGTGTCTCACTTAATTTGTAAGGTAACACCTTCTAGTTGATGTAAATTCACTGACTTAACATGCTTAGCATGCTAGAGAAAAACTAGACTTAATCCTAGAAACAAAAGAAGGAACTCTGACTAATTCAGGAAGGCAGGGATATTTGTTTAAAATGCAGGAGTAAAAGCAAAACGTTTTCGGAGAAATGAATACTGAAAATTCAACTTAAGTACAGTAGCAAGGTATTTGTACTTCATTCAATGTGGTAGTGGCCAAAATGCTAATGTTGAGGCTCTAAGGTGTCCAAAACCAGTGGACTGCATCATATCAGCCATTTTGGCAACAGAATTATGGTGTGTATTTTAAAAGCAAAGAAAAACATTTACTGTAGGACAAATGTGAAGCTGAAAGCACCACGTGTGTGATGGGCAGCATGTGAGCTATATCCTAATATTAAAAGAAAACTCTATATTAACAGAGTTAAAGCCAAGATGGACAGAAAAATACTGATGGTGTGATTTTATAATTGGTCTGACATTTTATTCCATTAATATGCGTTGTGATGCTTTCTTATGGTGTGCAAGACAGTTACCATGACCCCGGCTTGTTGTCCTTGGGTTTTATGGGTTTTCTTTTAAAGGTTTGGATCCTTTGTTGATATATTAGTGTCTGATGTTTAGTGAATTTTTGTATTCTTGTTTTGATTTCTTTGATGTTCTACTTTAATGCGAGTCTTAGTTCTTGTGATCTTGAGTCATTTGATTCCTATTTTCACTTTATGGTTATTCCGATAATGAGTTTCAGTGTTGCAGTCCTGTGTTTTGTTTGAAGTCTTGATTTAATTTCGAGGTAGTCTGTTCCTTCCTCTGGCTCATCTGGTAGTGCCTGTTTCACTCTCTTTGTTGTGTCTGCTGTGAGTCTTTGTGTGTTTCACTTGAAGATTTGGTTTTTCTTCATTTTTTAGTTTGACTTTCTGTCTGTGTCTTCCCAACTGTCGCTGGTTTTTCTCGCCTGTGTTTAGCACTTTTATCAGTGTCTCCTTCCCCTCCTGTTTGCCACTCCTCAGTTGACCAGCAGTGGACAAATAGTCCCATTTTTCTCTCTGACTTTCTTCTTCTGTGCAGACGGTAGTTTGATCACTTAACTTGAACACACCTGAAGTCTGTACTGCAAAGCATGATTTGGGTTTATCCAGTTAATTTCAGGATTAACCCTGGGTTTTCTGTGTTGCCTCCTGATCAACCAGTTCTCCTCAAAATTGTGCTGCCATTCCTGGAAGACCCTGGAAGTCTTGTTCCCCTCATGAGCATCAGTAGAAGCCTCCTGAGACCTGAGCTCCTGTTTGCAATGCATTTTTATTTTCTCCTAGATGTTTGTCATTAGATGGACCTGATCTGTATGAAAACTAAGCTTCCTCTTTGATCAGGAAGTCGTATTTTGTTACATTGTTGTTGTTGCATTCTTTTGGGAAAAAAATGTCTTCAGATGGGGACAATGAGTTTATTTTGCAGCGTAACACAACAAAGTCAACATGGCTTAACAAAGTATAAAACACTATCGAGCAGAATGAAGTTTAAGGTGCAGCAAAGCCATGAGGACGCCTGCAGAGGATTAATATAGATAAACCTTATTACAGTTACACCCTGGACAGGTCTGTTGCAGGGCTAACACAGAGAGACAAACAACCATTCACACTCACATTCACCCCTATGGGCAACATAAAATCACCAGCCCCACTAACTGCATGTCTTTGGACTACAGGAGGAAGCTGGAGTACCCGGCGAATACCAAGATAATAGAAAGAGATACTGGGTATGTTATCTCACTCAGAGAATGACCTGAGCTGGAGTGTGAACGCCACAGCACTGGTAAAGAAGGCACGGTAGAGATGTTACTTCCTGACATCCCTCTCAGCTGTACAGGAACTGAGAGAGAAGCGCTCCAGAGGGTCATCACCAAGGCCCAGAAGATCACTGGGTGCTCCCTCCCCTACCTGGAAGAGCTTTACAGTTCCTGGTACCTCTAAAAAGCCCAGCGCATATTAAATGATCCACCCCACTGTGGACAATTCCGTCTGAACTGCTGCCCTCGGGTAGAAGGTTCGGGACAATGAAAAACCCGACAGACACATTAAAAAATGGTACAATTTTTAAATAGAAAGGAACGCTATGTTTCAGTAGAATGTGAAACTGTTTTGTATTTTGTCTTTTGTATATTTAGTATGATGTGCTTACTTTCCTTTTTTGAATTTTTTACATTTTTTCTTTATTATACTTAGACTTCTTGCACCGATACAATCGCATCCATTGCATTTCATTTCACATGTGCAAGGACAACAAAGATATTCTGTTCTTTGCTGAACTTGTTTGGTAGTACAAGCCCCTGCTCTCAGAGTCAGGTGTGCTGCATCAAATCCCAGGAAGAAGTGAACCACCTTCGAAACAATGTAACAGGGGTAACCCCAGTGAGGTTTGAAGGGAGCCTTGTAGCACAGAACTCCGGGAAAAAAATACACACACACAGATGTTGTTAAAAGTTCAACATGTCAGCAAGTAAAATGAAACAGTCAGTTTGGTCTGGACGGACTTGGAATCTGCTTTTTGTTTTCCTGAACAGAACAAGCCGGTTTTGATAAAAAGTCAGAACTGACTCATTCCTTTAAAATTGGTTCTTTGCTAAGTTGTCATACTGAAACACTTGTTCTGGTGAAGTAAGCCTTCAACTCACTTGTATATTTCTCGGCCAGTGAAATGCAACAAGTGGCATTTTAACACATTTCATCCCTCAGTCTCATGTTTATCTTCATTCTTTGAATCTTTTGAATCCTGGAGGCAGATCTCCTTGGAAAACTGTCATGAACATTAGTGTGGGGGTAGATTGGCCCAGAAATACTCAGATTTAGATGCTAATGTGTCATTTGGGATGCATGAAAGAGCGACTCCCTTTTATTTTCCATCATCACTCATCCAGCTGAGTACTGGAGTAATTTTCACCACTTAGACTGAACGTTTCAGTCATTTTTTCAGCTGGTTTGTTATTCGGGCAGTTTGAGCTCAATGCCTCTGTTGAAGGGCACCTAGGAATTTTTATATGTGACAAGAATTTATGCATTGCTGTGATGATCTTATGAAGCTTCTGCCCTCATGTTAATAGTATTCATTCATTTAGATCCAGGTTAACATCCAAAAGGACGCAAGCTTTGCTTTGTAACTTTGTGAAGGTCATTTGTAGGGAAGGTGTGGGTTTTAGACACAGCTCGCAGACGAGAGGACCCAAACGCAGGTAAAAATTCAGACTCTGAATCTTTTTTGCCAGGCTTGAGGCCTTACACAGCACAGGTGGTCACTTGGCTTAGAACAGACAAAGACCAACAAACACAGGAAAGACTAACAAGAAGAACGTAGTAAATTAGGGGAGCCTTTAGAGGGAAAATTCAAGTTAATTGGGTATTAGTCTTAGGCTACTGTTATGCATGATAATAAGCAACTAGTTAATGGTGAACATGTGTGCCTAAATGTTAAGGGTTGCTCATATTTTGTTTACATAATTTATTGGCGCACTTTGAACAAGTATTACAGCGGTTATAGTTTCTCTTTGTTCTTTAATTAAGGCTGACTCACAATAAGAGGTTTTTTTTAAGATTGCAACAGAAGTAAAAAACAAACAATAACAAGCTTGACTATTGCTTGATTTGTCTGCCTGGATACTCAGGATTATGAAGTCCAGCGGCCTTCATACCTTCCAGACTATCCTCTTCAGCCGCGGCTGAGCCTGGATCTGTTCTCTGCCCTGCTCTCCAGCTCTGAGTCTTGGACAGATATCCGCACTAACTGGCTTTACTGGAAAAAGACTTAATTTGTGGTCGCGTCACTAAAGATACTGTTCACTATGACATGGCGGGTTTATTATATTATATTATATTGTATTAAATATTGTACATTTATGCTCCAAACAATAGGATGGAAGTCTGACCCAACGCCAAAATTGGAAGCCAGACTCTACATGTCGCCAAATCCCATTCACTGACTTTGGGAGACTGGGTTAAAAAGCTAAGGTTAAAGTTACTGACTGAGTGTCGTTATCTGCCATTAATCTTACTCCTCTATGATACACTATCCGTCATGGATTATAGCCTTGACCACCTCATCCAGTTTGGCCAAATTGAAGAGATTAATCAAAGCCTCTTGCTTGCTTTCCTCCCACGGCCTGAATCACTCGCTCTCACTGGATAATGTCATCTCAGCTTTGACAGGCCAAGCCACTGAGCTACTGGGCAGCTCCGCTCTGGCTTCCTCCTCCTGAAACACATGCAGCGCACCCAACGTCTCAGCAACTGCTGACAAATTTTGTTCTAGAAAGAAAGTGATGATACACAGAGACAAGTGCACACTATTTTAAATGTTTAAAGTCACATAGTAAGGGGAAGAATCTGTCTCTTCATATTCATCAAATGTTTTAATATAATTTTCTTTCTTTTAAATAAAGGCACAGTGCCTACAAAGCGATAACTCAAAGCGCCGACCTGTTCTGTATCATAGCGTAAAATAATGTTGAGAGCTTTGGAAGCTCTTTATAGGCATATAGCATGAAGGCATTTAAGGAATGCCAAACATTGCAGGTACCAGCTAAGTGTCTGCTTTCATTTTGACACCTTATTTCCGCAATACTACTGCTGGATGCCATGTTTACAACATAAGTTACTGGGAATTGTTTTTACTCTTTAGCTGTTTAAGTTTCATGTACACCTAAATGTAATGCGTAAGTACCGTTCCTCACCTACCCCCTTATCAATGCTGTGATTAGACTGGCATCACTTTGATGCAGTCTGATGGCAGTCAGATGAAATACTGTGTCTGTCTCAAAGACTGCCAGGCTGTGTCTTGTCCCTGCACCACTGTGAAAACACCAAAACAAACCCAACCTTGCAATTCCTCAAGTGGCCACTTGAGGTGACTCCAAGGTGACTTCACTAACTTACTGTGTTGAATTTGACGACTTTTAAAGTTGTGTTTTGGGGAAACAGAAACTTCTGGGGCTGATGTCTTCTTGAGGGTGGCTTCAAAAGTAAGTTAATCTCCATAGAGTTACATGTTAAATATCAAACCTTACAGCAGAAATAAACACGTTTACAGTCTGCGACTAACAAAAATTTTCTGGACACTGGAGTTGGGGGTGAAGCTACTTTGACTGTCAGGTTTCTGAAACAGACAGCTATAGCTGCTAGCTGTCTGCTGGGCTTCGCCTCCACTAATTGAAAACAATGACGTGGTGGTAGCCAGTGGGCTACTGGGCAAGCAATGCAGGTACCAATGTAGAGTCTAGAAATCGGTAAGTGATGTCATGCTGCCTACATCCATCAGTAATGGTCATGCAGTGTTCACACTGCAAGTGACAAAGTTACATAACAGGGAAGTGTAACTATAGCTGCATTGATCACTTGATCACTTTTGTTGTGTTGCTCCCAAACTAGTCCCTGACTCATGCGGTCATCCAAACATGCAAATAGTTTATGCCAGCTTCGTCAGGCGTTATGGCCATCATGCTGTGACAAGGGTCAGACATTAGTCTGTAGCTTTAAATTGCTGGATTCTTGTAGTTCTGGATTTTTACTTTACTGGTATTAGTCACTTTGAGCAAAGTGTCATATTTAAAGTTGCAGTAAGGAGAATCTAGAAAAACAACCAGACAGCCGTTCTCCAATGGCTTGAGCCTCTCTGATGTTGGACTCGACATAAAGTTCTCGATCTGCTCAACCCCATGCATCACCACTATTTACTTTCAGTGTGGAGTTTTGTTTTGTTTTCAATCACAGATAACATGAATTATGCTAAAGGTTATTCTGATTTTTTGTAAATCCGATAACCTCAAACATGTTGACCAGCTCAACTCCAAAAACACTCAAATTTTTTTTAAATCCCTAAAGTTAGAGTCACTGTCAAGTTAGTACAAGCACAGTTTGAGCTCCTCCACTTTAAATTACCCTCCCTTCAAGCCAGCTGCCTTCTTATTGGCCACTCCTCTTAAGGTGGGTGGGGTTATTTGCCTGAAATGACCATATCAGGGATATTCTCTCTCTATGACCTCATATGGACGTAAGAGTTGAAAAACGTGTGTGAAACTGATTGTTTAAAGCAGTCTGAAGTCAGAACTTTTCTCTCACAGATGTTTCCTGTACATATGCTTTATTGTTTAAAACTTCGTCAATATTTAATGGGAATATTAATCATTGAAAAAAGGAAGAAGGAGCCTGTCCATGCCATCTTTATGCTTTGAGTGATCCTATATGTCTTTGAGACTAAATTATCTCACATGCTGACACCACAACAGGACTCGTTTTCACCCTCAAACATAAATTAGTGCTGATATCCACATTTGAGCCCAGGTCAAAGTGGATGCCCAGAATTTGCAATTAATGAGGGATTACAGGCTGTGAGGAGATCAAAACACAGCCAGTCATACTGTTTCTTCATACTTCAGAGGATTAAATGCTTAGCAGCTGCTCCTGCAGTACCTTTGCTTTGTATTTGGGAAGCTTTATTAGTCTTTATTTCATAGGAAAACAAGAAACCTGCAGTACGATTGAAGAACAGTTCTACAGGCTACATCAGCTTGTCATATTTCTGCGCCCCATACACCGCACACTTACAGGAACACTAATTTTAATAATGAATGACAACCCTGAACCTGAGCACTCACTGGGAGTCATTAATCGCTATGGGAACCTTAGTTATGGTGCACTGTTAAAAGCTAAACCATTACACAAGTCTTCGCCACCCAAACACTAAACCACATTACACAGCCCCAAAAATCAAAGTCTAAACACAACGCAACAGATCACAACAGCAGCCGAGTTAGGATCTGATGTTAAACATTAGCAGTTCCACGTGTCCTTGCACTTACATGCAGAAGTGTTCTTTACTTAAAAATATGAAAGACAAGTTATTCATTGTAACAAGTATGCATGACTAAAGTCATCAGTATGCCAGCAGAAAAGACAATGTGGTACTGACTAATCTTAATTAGATTAAAACAACAGTAGTCTGAATTACTATGGTGAAGTAAGTACAAGCTCATGAGTTCAATTCCAGTTGCAGATTCTTCTGTGTAGACTTTGCATGTTCTCTTTGGGTTCTCTCTGGGCTCCACCCTGAATCAGAGAAACAGTCTCTAAGTAGTTAAAATAATCTCCAACTGCAACATTAAAAATATATTTTAAAAAAACTGATGACCCTATAATTAGATCCAGTAATGAGATGCATAATGCCTACTTTTACTTTAAGGTACTTTAAGCACAATTAGTAGCAGTATAACATTTATCACCAATCTTGTGCAGCCTGTGTTCATGTTATACATCTGGATGAGGGCACAGGGCTGCACATGAGCCTGAAAATGGTATTCAATTAGTACATATCATTTAAAAGCGCTAATTTGAATTATAGAAATGATGGAATAATATTGCGTTTGCATGAATTGCTTTTAATATGGAAGTTATGATTTGATATTAGTCATGTTTACCGCAGGCCCACACACGCACAGATAGAGCGCGGTGGCTTTAAGACAGGAGGCGTGGTGCTGCTGTTTTGACGGACCTGACAGTGCTTTCGCTCGCCACTACCATTCAGCTGAATGAACCTCTCCGTGCAGCCAGCACAGCTCGGCGGCGGCTCTCTGTTCATTCAGCCCGCTGTGATTTCGCTCCCATCTGCCTGCTGACAGCCACACGGGATTATAATTTCCGAGCAGCGACTGATTCTCCGCAACGCGTGTGCAAGGTAAGTTAGATTTTCTCTGCCAGGCAGTCTGAGCTGAGCTGGAGGCTGGGATGATGTGCCTTCAACAGCAAACGGGGCCATCGGCTTGGATATATGTGAACCCCTGGATGTGCAAAAAGGAGCATTTTGATGCTACAGTTTCTGCTGCTTTGGGAGATTAGAGTTTATTTTATAATGTGATCACAGCACCATTCCTGTGGCTTTACCTGGCTGCCCCCCCCCTTTTTTCTAGTCAACATGCTAATTAGGATCCAGCACCTGATATGAAGCTTGCTATTTCGCCTCCATTAATATTAAAGGATAAAAATGATTAATGGCTTCGACTATAACTCATTACTGGCCGCCACTGGGTGCGTATCGGTTAATTTATATGCAGTTTCGCGCATGACAGCCAGCCTCCACCTATTATCTTTGATCTCTTTGACAGTTGTCTCACAGTGATGTGATAATTTTGAGCTCTGTGTTATACTGATGGACAGCACTGAGCCTTACATGATGCTCAATGCTTTGACCTCGATATTATCCGGCTCTGCGCGCACTGGGCCAGGCGAGCCGATATTAGTTCCCGTATCCGTCCATAGAGGGCGCTGCCTCCACTGCTGTGTCATCACCCACGCTGCAAAGAAACACGTAGATCTGTTCAAATCAAGTGATTTTTCATCCTAAGGGAATCGTTCTACTCTTTTTTTAAAAAAAAAAAAAATATATATATATATTTAGTTTTTGGTTTTATTTAAAGGAAAACATTTAGACACACAGCACAATGACGACCCCTCATTTTCCTCACTTTATTATAATATGTAAAAACAATTTAAATGGAAAATATTCATCAGATTCAGACTCTCAGACCTATCAATGGACTCCTGTTGATCCGTACTTCTTTCAGTGGATAGGAGTCCCCGTTCACTTGAGCTGAAGCTGCAGCAACTGTTTAGCGTCATTTTCTGTTATTTAATCATTTATTTCCTGTTAAATGTGGTGTTATTATTTATTTATTTATATGTATTTCTGTATTACTTTCCCTTTGGACCCCCCCCCCCCCTAAAAAAAAAAAAAAAAAATTTTTTTTTATTTTTTTTTTTTTTAAATTATTTAAAAAATTATATTAGGGTTTTT
>VUQK01022142.1:2061-12475 GCA_015106715.1 Bujurquina vittata | reverse complement strand
TTTATATATGTGTGTTTTTTTTTTTCTCTTTCTCTTCTTTGTCATTTCTGTTTTTTTTTTTTTTTTTTTTTTTTTTAATATATATATATATGTGTATATATATATATATATATATATATATGAGTACTGTACTAATTTATATTCACTAATTACTCAGAATAAAACCTGCCAGCTGTCATACATCTCTGAATAAGGAATCTTCCTTGTCCAGTGGGATCTATTAAATAAAACAGTGCAGGACATTTTTCTGCCTTCTGTCTCCTCCTTTTATTTCATCCCCCTGAATCTGCCCCTGTAGTCTAATTTCCTGTCATTCTCAGCACCAACAGTGAGAAGATAGAAATCTGGAGTTACACAACTGCAGTTATTAAATATGAAGAAGACACCTCACGCTCTTGATGTTCTGCACATTGTGCCATTGCAAACTTGTTTTTGTGGACTACTGCTGCTGTAGTGTTTTTGGAAACAGTAGTCTGCTGCCTTGACTACTTGATTAAACTTGCATGTTTCCACCACTGGTGTAAATTAAAGGCAGTTTAATTCACCATATGTTGTTGAACCTATACAGAGAGGAGCTTGTCACCACAATAAAGGTGGAATTTTCGATGTTTGGCTATTCAGTCATGGCAGGGCAAAATGCACAGGGAGCAGGTGCGCACATAAGATTGCCTCTTTAATGTCTCAAGGAATTATTTCTCCATGAATGGGAGTGATTTAGCGCTGGGGGTAATAGAGGTTGAGAATATCCTAATATTTCTTTCCTTACTGACAGCTCCCTCCCCCAAATACCTCTCCCTCCTTGGTCCCAATCTCAGTCCACTTTACCCGGTGCCCGCCTTCAGTCATCTTACTGAATGCTGTGGTTGTTTTCGGTCCACTGTCTCCATGTAGTCACAGGCTATTAGCTCCCGCCAAAATAGGCTGCAAGAAGGCAGGTTGAGTGCGAATCGGGCATCCAAACCTTTTGCTCCTGCCACTTACACTTGGCTAATATTGCCATGACCTGCCGAGAAAAGGCCAGATAGGTTTTGTCAGTAGATGTAAGGGAAAGAAGGGGAGGGGTGTGCACTTGGGACCTGTGCACGTGCTACCTCAGTGAACACAAAGCAGCTCTTTCACTTGGGATCTGGAGCACATATGGAATCATTTATCAAACCTCCAGTGCGTCAGCCCCACCATATTCTCTTGGCTGCAGGTTTCCCCTCACCTCTGCATCTCAGGTTCACTTTGCCTCTGAAATTATGTTGAAAAGTGGCGCCTGGAGATGTTCCTCCATCCCTCTCCTTGGTAGTCTTTGGTAAACCATAAATACATTTTGATTTGCAGTTTCTCTCCACTGCAAAGTCCTGAAAAGGTTGGCAAACTCGCTGTGGAGTTTGTGCTGAAGTGTTGCTGGAGCATTTGTTGACATTATTGACTAGTGAACTCCATTTCTAAGCTAACACTGGTTAGTCACTGTTGGTGCTGTTAGCGAGTGAAAAAGAGACATTGTGGCAAGCACATCATTTGGATATTTGTGGAACATTAATTTCACCCAGAAATCATTCCAGGAAGAACAGACCTTTTTAAGTTTATTACACTACAGTCTGTACAGACTGTAAGCTATCACTGTTAGATTTTGAGACTTTCTCCTGTCCCACCGCATCTCAAAGGTCCCCTATTGGACTGTGATCTGGTGACTGTGGAGGTCATATGAGTACAGTGAAGTCATAGTGATGTTAAAGGAGCCAGTTTGAGATGATTTGAGGCTTGTGACATGGGACATTATCCTGCTGGAAGAAGAAGATGGGTACACTGTAGTCATAAAGTGATGGATATAATTAGCAACAATACTCAGGTAGGCTGCGGTGTTTAAACAATGCTCAACTTGTAATAAAGGGCCCCAAGGGGGCCAAGAAAATATCCCTCACACCGTAACATCACCAACAACAGCCTGAAACGCTGACACCAAGCAGAATGGATGAATTAGGACTGACCATGTCTGCATGCCTGAATGCATGTGATTGGCTGACTAGATATTTGGAGTCAAGTTGATGCACCTAATAAAGTGGCTGGTTAGTGTATAAAGACCTGGTGTATAGTGTTGCTTTTGTCCAGCTGATAATGATAATTTCATAATTTCCATCAGTTTGTGGAATTATATCAGGCTGAGGTTGTGTGAACCCAGGTCAAGGTCTGCACTAATCACATATACGGTTTGCTTGCTACTACTTGAATGAATTAGTATCCTCTCTAGATTATATAGTATTTTAACAGTAACCCAAAGCCAGAGTGACATCATCTCCAAGGATTGGGCTCTAAACTGCACAGCTGGGTGTAGATAACGGAGCAGCTTGGATGTTTATTTTTTTCCCTTTCTGCATTCCAGCTTCTTATTTATAATGGCTTTGATATCCAGCTCTGGGGGCTACTTCTTCTATAAAAGGAAGTTTGAAGACTTTTTACCGACCCACTCGAAAGGAGGCTTGCATGCCACATTTTTGCAAGATGTAACCTTTAGATTTTCAGTAAAAAGACATAAATCGCTCTATAAAAGAATGTCATGTTTGACTTTGGTCAAAGCCAGTAACAGACATGACAGAAGCCTAAAACGGTGTCAGCGCCCTCAGTCGGGTTCTGCTTTGTGCCAACCAGAAGTGCCTTCAAAGGATTTAAAGTTGTGAATGTTTGACGTGCATAATTGTGATAGTGGCAGCTCTTCATATCACAGGCCAAACCTATGGCTTTGCTGAAAATATACTCCACAGAGATTGATGATAGGTGACCTTTGACCTGTGACCTCATCCCACTGCAATGCTTGCCCCTCAGGAAATTGATTTTTGTTTACAAAGGCCTTGCCATTAAGTAATTTAGATTTAATTTTCTTGACATATTGCAATGGGTGGCTGAAGTTATTCAATAACAAAGTCTGGAGCTTTGTTTTGACTGAGCTCTAATGACAAAGTTCAACCAGTTCCTGTTTAAAATGGGAATATCCGCTGAATAGATTTGATCTCAGTGGTCAAAATGATGCTAAATCTCTTGGCCTAAATTGTCATTCTTGAGTTTTTATCTTATACTGTTGGCTCCCAAGTTCAAACTGTACCTAAATTAGCCTCAACTCTTCAACACTACTAATCCAGATGTCATCTGTGGCCCGACACCCTTTTTAATGCGTAGCAGATGGTATTTGTAGTGGTGGATTGTGCTGAAAACAGATTACCTTAATGAGGTCATTTACCAATGAACTGTGTAGAGGCATGTACAAGCCCTCTAGGTTTCTGAAATTTACTGAAGGTTACCTACAGGTTAAACATCCTTGGAAGACTGTTGGATCACTGAGAATGCTTTACAAAACAGTGCATTCACTTTGAGGGGCCTCTTTACAAGAGATATGGCATGGCATGTACTTCTATGGGTTGTGTTATTGTAGCCATCAGCTCTTTCCCGCCCTCCCTCTAACTCCTTGGTGGACAGGGGTCCTTCTTGCTGCCCTGTGCGGCTCTGTTTGTGTTTGATTGTGGGAAAATTTCTCGACTGTCCGTGAGAGTCCCCCGCTCTCTGGACCGGATTTTCCCTTGGGGAGGTGGGGGAGAGGTCCTCCGCACTAAGAGATGCTGAACCCTACCACTGCTTAAGGGCCCCTCTTGCCTCATCAACCCCTAGTGGTAAAAGTGGTGGCAGAATTCCTTTGCCCAGTCTTTAGATTCACAAACTGGCGTTATCTGCGCAACCTGTCTCCCTCCATAATTGTCAGGCTTGGCAGTAGAGTTTATCTTTTCAGGTTCAGGGGATCCTTCGAGCTTTTCAGCACAGTGATAAAGAAGCCTGGCAAAAAGACCTCTCAGCCAATAAATCACTTAAGATGGAGGCTTGAGATCACGACGTGGATCTTGATGTGATGCAGAGTTTTGAGAATGGGCCAGACTGTGGCGGGTTTACTTTGGCTACCCATATGAAACATGTTCTGGCTCCAGGGTTGGCTATTGAACCTGAGATATGTAAAGTTTATAGCTGGGACTTTGCTGTTTTCTTAAAGAGACTTTCCCTGGTTTGTGTACAGAATGTGCCATTTGGCTGGAGTATTTACCTCATTAAACTGAGTTTGTGGCTTTTTATATTTAGATTTTGAATTTCAGTTTTCATTTAATGCATTTAGTTGCTGTTGGCAATGATTTGCTTTCATTTTTGCATTGGATGGTAATGCAGTTTTATTTTCACATTTGGTTCATGGGAATTCCCTGAAACACAGAGTTGGTGCATTTAGTATCATAACGGCATGTGTGTGTCTGAGAGAGAGAGAGAGAGTGTGTGTGTTAGAGAGCGAGAGAGAGAGACTCTATACTGACCAACAACAAGATATGACAGGCTGTCAGATAGCCAAGCCTCCTACCCTAATCCTGAATTCAATTTAGTCTACTGTAATTCACTTTGCTGGCGTGACAAATGAGCTTTATTGAAGTGATCTAAGGCTGGAGCATCTTAACAAGATTTAAGAAGTAGCTGAATCACATTCACTCCTCTTGCCCCCCCCCCCATCTGATCCATCAGAATAATTTTTATCCTGTTCTCACCTGCAGCACTTGGAAGCTGTAAGCCTATAAATAGTCTGACCTGGAGGAAAAAATATGGTTCAGACATACAGTGTCAGACCAAACCTCCCCTGTGATGTCACTTTGTTTAAAACTAAAGGCCATTACTAAACAGTAAAACATTTTATAAGCTCAATGCTATCATAAATCTCAGAAAGAGTCTTGGATTACTAAATTTGGCTTCGTTATTTTCCCATGCATTTCTTTCTAATCATGTAATGACTTTATGGTGCACTTCAAAGCCTCTAAGCAGAATAGAAAACGGTGACAGGCACATTTACTGTGCTCTACAGGCTCTCTCCCAGGCCCTAATGCATCATCCAAGCTAACTGCCATCTTATTGTGTTTGAGCTCTGAGATGGATGAGCAGATGCCGTCGCGGATCCAAGAACGGTTCTGTCCGTTTTGCTACTGAGTAACTAAACAGACAAACAGAATCCGTACAGTGGACCTGGGCCATAGATCCTTCATCCCCGGCAAGTTCTTTTCAAAAACTCTTTTTCGCCAAGTGACAAACCGCGTGGTTGGCAACAACTAAAGCATTCAGAGGAGGAATGAATGGGGTTCTGTCTCTGGAGAGGCTTGTTGAAATGGGGCCTTTTGCTTTTATCCCTTCGGAGAGCAGATTGATCTCGCGCAGGTTTGCACTGGCACCGCACTTCAAATGGGCTGTTGAAAGGCAGGGCGTTTATTTGTGCTGCGTTAAAAACTGTGTCCCTTTTCCAGATTTTAAGATTCTGTGGGTGTTCTCCACGATCTGAAAACACTACCAGGCCACTGTTTGCTCCCTTTGCTTGTGTTATTCTTACATTCACCTGTAACCCTAATCCTGACTTTCCCTCTTGACTTGCTCTGTGGTGTTTTCCATGTGTGTTTGCCATAACTGACAACAGCAACCTCTTCTCATCTACTCTCCTTTGTAAATACTGATGAAAAACGCAGGTACTCATGTAGACTCCGGGTCCTGTTTTATAGTTGTGCAGATGGAGAGGAAGCCTCTTAAAACAGATGTCATCCTCGTCTGATATACACTCCATCACTCCCTAGTGGTAAAGATCACATGTGGACATCAGGTGACCCTCTTTGTGCTATTCGCTTGGTGAGCAAGATACTCCCTCCCTTCTCTCCCTCCTCTGCAGAGAGTCTTCTGGTTTTCTTCTCCTTCCACTTGTGTAAACTAGGAGGTTGTCTGCCATCAGCATTCAGGAAGTGTGGGAATAAACAAAGGACAGGAGCCAGTAGGAAAATCTCAGATGACCCAAGCATGTCCTAGCACCTGTCAAAAGGAGGTTATTTTTGGTTAGTGCTTGATTCAGTCACGTTAAAATCACTGTCAGGGGAAGTGAATAATATCAGTTATCCCATTATGATGTCATATTTTGCTGGGAAACCTCAGGCCCTGGCACTCATGCAGTTACTATTTTGCCATGCACCACCCACCTAAATATTGTGACAGACCAAGCCAGCTTGTTTGTGCATTTGTGAGATTGCATGGGTTGGAAAAATGACTGTCCTGTCCTGACATTGACTATTTAGTCATTATGAGTGTACTGTATTCTCACCCATGTTTTTTTACTTTGTGGTTTTGTTGAACTGTGTGCTGTTTTTGGTTTGCTCGTTGTTGCTGTTACTGGTGCCCATTAGGGTTGAGAGACCTCTACCATTATTTTTGTTTGTTTTTTTGCTCTTTTAAGAGGTCTTTTGAATGGTTTTTACTTGTTTAGTGGAGTGCCTCTTTGATAGTTAAACACTCCAGATAAATCAGTTTTGAAGCACAAATGCTCACTAGCTTGACAGGGTGGTGTCTCTTTCCTTTTTGTTGTGTTGAGCTAGAGTGGAGAGTTAAACACAGGCACTGATCGAGATTTTCATCGTGTATGACTAGTCAATGTGGTGCTGTGGAGACCTGCCATTGTGGATTAAGCACTATAGAACGGGAGCAATGGAAGTCTCTGTTTCCTTGTTTGACAGACTTAGTAATCTAGCTATGTTTTATTGGTTTTCGTCCAATGTAGGTGTTGGAAATTGTAGGTGTTCTTCATTTAATTGCTCTGTTTTGGTCCATCAGCTTGCTGGTTTTGTCCTCCTTAAGGGTGTTTTCACACCTGTGCTGTTCAGTCTATTTAAATTAAACATTGGTTCTTGGTGAGGTTTGTTTGTACACATGTGAACGTGATAATTGCACTCAGGCACAGCTCAAAACAACTTCACCAAGACCAGACCACCCTAGACTAGCTCATATGGTTTTGCCTGGAATAGTGCCTGATAAATATGAATGTTGGAAATAAGTTTTCCATGTTATACACTGTATTTGCTTTTGTTATTCCCACCACAGACACCTCAGGCCGGTAAGCTGACTGAACTGACTGAGGTCACTTGGGAGTTTTCTCTAACAGAAACGAGACCATGAGAAACCTACAAGTTCACAAATTCATCAACGGATTCAGACCACCAGACACCTATAGGTGTAAAAAGTTCTAAAATTTCAAAATAGCAAATTTGTATTCTTTGATTGGTATGGGACTTAAACTGTAATTTAAAAAAATGGACAGAGCATTCATGACATCATCTCTTGGTTTATGCACATTTCGGTGCCTCAACAGTAGCATTTTTGTGGCTGCCATCTTATTTAGTTTTTAATTTTTTATGCCAGAAGTGATCAAATTAGTTATCAGCTAACACTAGCAATCTTGGTTAGCAAGCTGCATCTCAAAACAGTACCGGAGTAATGCATGGATATCTGCTAATTAGTGCTAAGCAACTATGTAATTTCACTCACCCAAACTGAAGCACAGTCTCTTAAATACAATTAAGTGAAAGGCAGCCATATTATTTGACAGATATTTCCAGGTATTTGACAGATATTTAAAATGGTCCAAGTTGATTTCAGGGACTTCAGTTAGCTGAGGTGAAAACCAGGTAGCTGCCAGTTACAGCTGCCTGTGTCAGCACATCTTTGAATCGGAATATTGTCCCCCAAAATGCAAACTTTAAGCCTTAACAAAATCCTAATGAGTAATAAAAAATAAATAAATCCCTGCATGTTTGTTATAATAAAATATCAAACTTCATGTGTTTTATTATAGCTTGCTACAAAAAAGGGTTTTGTCTCTACACCCTAGATAACCCTTCTATATAAGAGCTAGTCCATTTACCATTTACCATAATGGGAGTCTGTGGTGATTGACTGGAGCCAGCCTCAGGTGGCCATTAGAGGAACTGCACTCTATAGCAGTTTAATTTAGTCCAACTGTCAATTGTTGAATGGTTGAAAAATTTCCCGCCCAACCATTGTGTGTAAAATGGTGCGCCTTTTTAAAGCAGTTTTGAAAACAGAATTTATGTGAGAGAAACAGACGCCGAATGAATGCTAAAAGCTCTCGTGTGTGTGTGTGTGTGTGTGTGTGTGTGTGTGTGTGTGCGCGTGTACGTGTGTGTACATGCGCACATGTGTATTGAAGGATCCAGCCTGTCAGCAGTGGAGTGATGGAGAGATAACCCATAAGCCAGAGCTCTGAGTGCCAAGCCATCTGACTCAATGCAGGAGTTGGCCTGCATTAAAGCTACTGGAGGCTGATATATTTTCTCTCTGTCGCTCTCTCTTCCTCCAGAAGCTTAGATGGGCTGCCCATTTTCAGATTCTTACAGCCTGTATTATTTCTTCAGGCAGCGATCCATCTAGAAAATGGCTTCTTAAACTCTAGTCAGCTTTATCCTCCTCCTTTACCTCCCCACTGTCACATGGTCCAGGAACCACAGGGATTAGCTGTGCCATGTAGAGAGGAGACCCATATTGTGATTATCAGAGGGAGAGATGGAGGTGAAAAAGGGGAAGAGGGATGCTACTGGACTGTAACCATGCCCTTGATTGTATCTTCTGAGACTAATGCTAGTAGCAGGGGGTGGATTAAAGGTATTACGCAGACAACCTGGACAATTGGTGCAGACATAACCCATGCACATATCAGTGCCCTCACAACCCCCAGCACCCACCCTACTGTGCTGAGAGACAAAATCCCCTAAGTGCACAATTAACTGCAGGTGATCAGCAGCACAACAATCAGCTTCAAGGAAGGTGGATATGACATTTATATGTTGATGTTTAGTGGCTGTGTGACACAAAGAGCCACTGTTTACTCCAAAACATTTCTGGAATAATGATTCACATTCAATTAGTTAGAATTAAATGATATTTTCTAATTGACTTGAGTGAGGTGGGTGCATATGTTTTGAACCTCCTGGTTAAAAAAAAAAACACCTTAAGATTGGTATTACTTGTAATGCAGGAAATGCATCTTGTCAGTATATTAAATGTGTTATTTTTCACCTAATTTTCTCTCTCACTCATCTTTCCCTTTCTTGGATCTCTCCCTCTTTTGTGCTGTGCCCTGATTTGCTGCCAGGTTGCCTTGACAACAAGCCACAGTACATACAGTGGGCTACAACGTAGCATCGCAAAGCAGAAAATCTTGCGCTTTATTTTTTGTGGAAAACTGTGTCCCTTACTTGAGCACAAAGTGGCTGTAACCAGAAAGTGGGAGGCCCTGGTTCACAGCTGTGCAAGGGGTCTTCAGTGTGTCTTGTTTGGGGGGGTGGTCACTTTTACCATGATGAATTTGTGTTAGACAACACAACGTGCCACTGAAACACAGGAGTGATGCTTTCTGAAAATGCTGGAAACAAAAACAAAAAAAATGCTTTTCCATTTAAATACATGAACTGACCCAAGCCTTTGAATGGTAGTGTACATAACTTAACACACACATCCACACACGCAAGCACACACACACAAGCACACACACACATACACACACACACACTACCCGACACGACTTCACTTTCTTGACATTCCTTCCAAGAGCTGGAGGAAGAGGAAAAGTATCTGCTGATTGGAGGTCTGGCCCGTGAAACAGAATAGATGGAAGAAGCCCTGCTGTGACTGATTTGCACACACAAACTCTCTTAGAACGCCATTGACAAAGCATTAAAACAGCCACTGAACATAAATCTGGCTGAATGCATTTGGCTACTGGTCAGTTCTGTTTAGTACATTTCCCAGATTTACTTTCTCTTCATTTTTATCTTCATTAGAAGCAAACTTTCAAACATGATGGTACATCAGTTACTTTTACTGCAGTGTATTTTTAGCTGCTGTATTCGGCATTGCAAACACCTTTCTAGCTTTGGTTCCTTTTTTCACAATTGTTTCCATTAAGATTACTAGGCCAAAGCTTAAGTTAGCTGTTTCAGCTGTCTTACAGAAAATGCCATTCAAACAGGAGGCCCGTTACTTCATCGATCTACTCCTTCCTTCCTTTCTTCCCATTCTCAGCAATCAATGCTCATAATTATTGAAATGGCTGATTTGGACTGTGTTTAAAGGTCACTGAGTTCCCTTATATCGTGCCCTGCATCTCGCTGAGAGGGCAAGTCGAGGCCTGAGCGTTCCACAGTGACCACCATAATAATGCCAGGTCTCACTACATGTCCTGCTGTCGTGGAAGGAAAAAGAAAAGTCAGACGCATTGTTCTGTGAAGGAAACTCAGATGCAAGGAGAGGAAAAGCTGCAGGCGGAAGAAGTACTGACCCACATTTTTGCTGCAGCGTGCAATGGGACAACAATTCGAGGCCCAACCTGACTATTTAACTTTAATAGCATGTAATCGGAACAGTGTGTGTTGATTGTACGCCGCAGAAGCAGATTAACCCAGATTTGTACTACAAGGGTCAAGGTTTTTTTTTTTTTTTTTGCATTAGGTTTTCATCCTGTGGAGGCCTGTGAATTGGACACCTGTTTATTTTGTGGGAACCTCTTTTCACTAGTAACTTTATCCATCTTTTT
>VUQK01022138.1:5487-15590 GCA_015106715.1 Bujurquina vittata | reverse complement strand
ATCCAAATTTTTTAAATTTTGGTTCAAACTGTCATTAGAATGTACACAGAAGGTCAGGAGAGAGGTTCAGCAGTGAGCGTCTATAAAACACGATGGAGGCTGTGTCGTGCTTTAGGACTGCATTTCTGCAGTAGTGTTGAGAAGCTTATCAAACTGATGGAATTGTAGGTACAGAAAAGCACCATCAGATTTCATCCCCCATGCAATATCATCTGGAAGTCCTCTGAATTGGCAACAGCTTCATTTCCCAAAGACACTGCCAATGCAGTAAAAGCTTACCTGGATAGAAAAACGCACAATAGAACACTATCAATGTTGTACTGCAACCCCCCAGAGCCCAGAGCTCAACATTATTGAAGCAGTTTGTGATCAACTTGAGAGAAAATGGAATAAAAGGGAGCCAACATCCAAAGAAGAGCTTTGGAATGTCCTTCAAGAAGCCTGGAGAACGTTTCCTGAAGATTACTTAAATGAATTACGAGAATGCTGCCTCAGAGAGTTCAGGCTGTGTCGATGCAAAACAGAAAGAAAGGAAGGGTGGCTTTAGACCTTCGCACAAAAGTCTAAAGTGTGTTCTTAATGTGGCTTATTTGGCCACACAACTGTGCGCACACTTTGAGTTAGTTTGGTGATTTAAACTGATTTGAACTGGTGACCGCAACATTTTTAACAACTATTAGTATCTGTCAATTTAAGGAAGGTGTAATCTGCTAAGATTAGAACTGAAGAGAAAAAACAGAAGTACTCCCTTGGCTGGTTTTGCACTTCCATAGTGTGAAATTAACTGTTGACTAAAGAAATTTATAAAAGAGCATTCTCTCATTGAGGTATTTAGGGTTAGTATGAAATGCTACTTGGGAAAGCCACTGGCCCCACAGGCTACACATGGTGAACCACAGCTATATGCTTTCTATACTGCTGGGCTGATGATGTGTAGGAAGCATCCATTTTTAGACTTTTTTAGCTTTTCAGTTCAATTCCGTTTCAATTGTGTAGCACTGAAATCACAACATCAGTCACCTTAAGGCGCTTCCCGCCCTAAAACCAGGGTAAACTATGTAACTTGTTTGCAGCAATATTTGAAGCATTATCTGCTCCTGATGTTCTGTTTAAATTGTTGGCTAAACAAATTGCATTTCACACCTCTTATTGCAAAGTCCTCCAAAGTCTTCACATTATGAATCTGGATAGATGTGGTTGTAGTCATTGGTAGAGACACACAATCACAAGGCAATTGTCTTAGTTATGCTGTGCTAGTGTGGGGAAATGTTTGCTTTATAAAGTATGTCCATAACATCGTGTGTTGTTCATTGGTCCCTGAATAGATTTATGGAAACAAAGAAGTTGTGATGTGCACAAAGCCCTCCAAACAACAGAGTGCCTGTAACCACTGTGATGATGAGGATGATGATGATGATAATGATGATGATGATGCAAGTGAAGATGAACCAGACTATGAAAACGTCACAAGAACTGAAGAAATCTACTTCAATGAAAATTCCCATAAAGCCAGTAGAAGCTAAATAGAGTATGCATTTGGGTCGCAACTGTACTGAGATTATCGTGTTTGATTCGTCTTAACAGTCGCGCAACACACATTGATGCACAGTGATCCAGACTCTCATTGTCTCTGAAAACATTGTTGTGGTTTTTGTTTTAACACAAGAAACAGCTGCTCTTTATACATTTATAGCTTCATTTCTTACTCTTTTGTAAAGTAAAAGATGATTTTTATTGCTTATCGTTAATAACATAATCTGCACTGCTTTCATGAAATTGTGGAAAACCTCTAATGTAAATGACTAACATGAGTGTAAAAGGATTAAATAAGCAAACAACATGAAATACAGTTTAAAAATACTGTTAAAAACTGGGTTTTTTTATTGCTATGGTAGTAGTAATTATAGTATTCATTCATAGTATCATTTATTAGTAGTAATAGGGGTCATTTATACAGTGGATTGATAAACACTGTATGCTTTAGATTACTAGTTTAGAGCTGAGGCATGTTATAATTGCAGTTGTGTTGTGCATGAGGTCTCATATTCGTTTATGCACATTTCATTGCTGGACTGTGACCCAAAAGTACATTAATTTTTTTTTAATCTATTTTTGTTTCTTATGTAAACATAAATTGCCAAATCGCCAGAGTCTCTCAATTCAAGGTGTTTGGATTGAAATAGAGCAGCAAAAAATTTCTCACACAAGCAGTTACTGGATTCGAGTTTACAGATAAAAGCAAACAGGCAGTCTGATGTCATGTAACCATCAATGTATGCAAAAATACAGCTGTTTCCCCCCATGCGGTGCATTTATCAACTGAAGTGTGTTCACGGTAAAGCTTTAATAGTTTTACTCAAGTTTTGCAACCACTGTGCTTTCCTCCAAAGCCTAAATTTATAATGATACAGTTATAGTTGATTATTTCTGTTTTATCTTTTGTAATTGCTTTATATAGGCAACTACGGAAATTGCCATGTTGTAAGATTCTGTCACTTCAAGGTATCTGGATTGAAACAGAGCAGTAAAAAGCAGAAAAATGTTACATTTACTCAGTGACTGACACCCTGAACTTTCATTTTCTTCAGACAAGCCAGAAAATTCAACTTCCTTCCCAAAAGGTCACGTTCTCTGTTGCTGGTTTTTTGTGTCAGAGTGAGCCCTCTGCTGGTGCGGCTTTATTTTAACACCAAACAGACTCACTATACTGCAGTATTTGAGATGAGTACACTGGACAAGACTGCAGATTGGTTAATGGGTATTAAGGGTGGTTTCATGTATATTAGTTGTAAAACTTTAGTTTTTTTCTTTATCCATTCTGATATTTTTATGAATGCTATGCTTAATGTTGTAACTTTTTTACTCACTAATGTCATTGCACTGGATGGAACACACCAGATAAAAGGTTATGGGTTATTCACTCGCCTCTCTTCACACACATGTGAACTTGAGTGACATCCCATTCTTAAGCCATAGAGTTTAATATGATGTTGGCCCACCCTTTGCATCTATAAAAGCTACAGCTCCTCTGGGAATTCTTTCCACAAGGTTTAGAAGCGTTTATGGGAATTTTTGATCATTTTCTTCCAGAAGTGCATTTGTGAGGTCAGAAACTGATGTTGGACGAGAAGGCTTGGCTCACATTATCGTCTCTAATTCATCCTAAAGATTTTCTATCAGATCAGTACTCTGTGCAGGCCACTCAAGTTCTTCCACACCAAACTCGCTCATCCACGTCTTTATAGTTCTTGATTTGTTCACTGGTGTGCAGTCATGTTGGAACAGGAAGGGGCCATCTCCAAACTGTTCCCACAAAATTGGGAGCTTGAAATTGTCCAAAATGTCCTGGTAAATTGAAGAATTAAGAGTTTCTTTTACTGAAACTAAGGGGCTGAACCCAACCCACACCATAAAATGCTCCCCCACCAAACTTTCCACTTGCAGTCAGACAAGTACCGTTCTCCTTGGAACCACCAAACCCACTGAAATGCCAGCCTGTGAAGCATGTTTCGTCCCTACAGAGAACACATCTCCACTGCACTTCAGTCCATACTGCGCCACTTCATCCGATCACTTGGTGATGTAAGGCTTGGATGCAGCCGCTCGGCCATGGAAATCCATCCCATGAACCTTCTCAGGCAAATCTGAAGGTCACATGAAGTTTGGAGGTCTGAGGTTTACATCTGCGGAGGGTTGGCTATGCTCTATGCGCCTCAGCATCCGCTGGCCTCACGCTGAGATTTTACGTGGCCTACCACAACATGGTTGTTGTCGTTCACAGTCACTTCCACTTTCTCAAAATACCACTAAGGGCTGTGGAACATTTAGTAGGGAGGAAATTTCATGACTGGACTTGTTGCACAGGTGGCATCCTATCATGGTACCACACTGGAATTTACTGAGCTTGTTAAATTCTTGGGTTATTGACCTGTGAGCTTCACTTAAAATTGTTTTAATAATTGCTTTGATAATTCACACTGCAGTTGTGATAACTGCAAATGCAATGAGACCAATATTTCATGCACCCAGCTGCTTAAATGTGTGAATTCAGCAGTTTTGGTTTTCAGGTTTGCCTGTTGGTTGGATTGTGATGGTGTCACTTTCAGTTCTACTAGTTTTTTATATGAGCCAAGGAATTAATTGAGAACAAAAATCTGATATAACACTCAACGGAGCCATCCAGTGAGTGATTTTGATTTCAATTCTTTACACTTAAATACTTTTAGTTAATGCTTTCAGCTCAAGGCCTTTGCAGTTTATGTGAAGTCTGTGAACTGTTCTTTCCCCACTAGGTGGCGTATGTCAGCTGTTTCACAAATTGGAGCTAGATTTTCAGCACAGAGGGGCCACCAAAAATGGTCAGTCCCCTCTGTGCTGAAAGTCTAGCTCCACCCGAGCTTCCATATTGTGTACGAAATATATTAGTGCCAAGAATAGTTCCTGTCAAGCTTCTGTTTAGTTGAACCAAAGCAAAGATGTGGAGCCTTCAAATCCTGCTGTTTGCCCTCTGCAGTAAGTTAAATGGCTACAGATGTAAACACATGAAGATTAAAAGTAGGTGTACATTAAATGCATACATGTGTTTTGACATGACAAAATAAACATATTTTTTAAACTGTCTTTACAGTTGCTCTGAGATGCGTGACCAGTGCTGCTGAAGTGATCCATGTGACTGGTTATCTGGGGAGAGACGTTACGATTCCCTGCACCTATGCTCAAGGTTATGAATCCTACAAGAAGTACCTTTGTAAGAACAAGTGTGGTGACAAAGATGTTCTTATTTCAACATCACAACCGAGGCGAAAAAAATACTCAATCTATGATGACAAGGGGGCACGAACCTTCACAGTGACCATCTCTGATCTTCAGTCTACTGATGCCAGGAAATACTGGTGTGGGCTGAGCAGAACATTAAAAGATATCTACGCTGAAGTCAAGCTGAAATTATTGCAAGGTAAATAAAGTCTTCCTAAAATATATTTGCACCATAAAGTCACATAACATTGGTAAATAATTAAGATGAATGTAAAAACTTCATAGATAATAAATTTCTTTTTGTAGCGTATATATATATATATATATACATATACATATATAAATAAGAGTCTGAATATATAGAATGAAACTTGAATATACTAAATAAATATATATATACACACACACACATAGTGCGAAAGGATTACTTGCGTTTTCTTCTGTAAAAGTGATATATTGATACCCTGTAGCTTTACTCATTATAGTTCAGTTTGGTTTGATCTCTATTAATATAAATGAATTTTTGTTACAATATAATAGCTGCACAGTAACAACAGTACATAAAACAGATAGATGGGGTGATGGCTGAGAGCATGTCTCTGAATTAATACAAGCCATAATAAACATACAATAAACAACAAGCTAAATATTAAATGTTATGTCTCATACTGTATATACCTGTTCTATGGCTGCAACATGTCTTATAATGCTTTTTATCTTCTTGACAGACAGCTGCTGTCACACTGTGACCAAAATCCAAAGTTATGAGGGATATTCAGTATCCATCAGTTGTCCGTATGAGTCTCAATACCAAAACAACCTGAAGTACATCTGCAGAGGAAAGCGGCCCTCCACCTGCCTGCAGCAGGCACTCATCACCTCTGACACCAAACAAAATGGAAGCATCAGATTTTATGATGATACGGCATTAGGAATATTCACAGTGAACATTGCCAATTTGAGCCAAAACGATTCAGGGCCGTACCTTTGTGGTGTTCAAAGAAACCTTGACCATGATGTTTTCTCTGCTGTTGAGCTGGAAGTCCAAGGTGAGAGGTCATTGTTGTACCTCATTGCATCAATCAAAATAAAATACTGTTTTTAAGTAAAGCTTTCTTTGACAAAGTTGAATATTTGGTAATTGTTATTTTTTTTTTGTCTCTTTCAATCTGACAGAGTGGTGCTGTGTCGAGTCAAAAATAACAAGTGGAACTGCAGGACATCCACTAACTCTGCAGTGTCCTTATCCTACACAACACCGGGATAACAGGAAGTTCCTCTGTAAGGGCGACCACCGCAACAACTGCACAGACATGGTGACGAGTCAAAGCAGGTTCACACTGCAGGATGATGCTCCATCCAGCTCTTTCTCAGTGATGATCACAGAGCTGGAAGCAGCTGATGCTGGGACATACTGGTGTGGGTCCGACCCACAGTGGAGAGCTGGAAACTACACCAAGATTGAGCTGTCAGTCGGTAAGATGAAAAATTGTGGACATGACAATTTAAAAAAATTGAAAGTTGCATCTTTCTTTGGACCTCACTTGTTAATTTTTTTTTTCAGTGGTCTGACATGATCAAATAGTAGCAAAACTGCCTACAGGGTGTTTCACACAAAGCACAAAGGATGTGTCAAAAATAGGACTACTGAGAACACTGCTTACCACAGTAGACATGTCACTTCTCAAATTTGCTGGCTTCAATATAGACACAGCATCTTCTACGCTCTCAGCGGTCATATTTTGGCACATATTATAAAGTAACTGTTGACCTTCTTTTATATAAAACTGATAAAGTAATATCTGCTAAGTGTTTACAGCTACTAGCACTATTTCTAATAGTGTATTTTGTGCTGTGACCTAAAAGTTAATTCCTGATATTATTGTAGAGGTTTGACAATCATACAAAAAAACCCCTCTGCATTTAACTATTGATTAAATGCAGAGTGGTGTATCAACACAGAGAGTGAAAAGAGGTGGGTGAAAAAGTGCATTATGGGAGCTTTTAGGACAGCCTAAAAGTAATAAATGCACAAATTAGTTTTCAGCATCATACTGAGACAGGATGTTTCTAATTTTAGAAACAAGACAGCAGTCCTACATTTTTGTTTAATGTGTACATAAAAGGACATGTCCTGGTCAAAAGTGACTCCAGTTTTCAGACTTCAGTTTTATCTGAATTTAGAAACAGAAAATTAGAGGAGACAGATGACAGGCACCATGGATGGAACTGAACAATTTGATTTCCTCATATCAAATGTTGTCATATAACACAATTATAAGAAACATAACTTCTTACAGTTCATACGAATTTTAGATGAACAATTTTCTATAATTATTTTGTACATAAAAATTGTAATTCCAGAACTTCTTGGATGGGGTTGCATGAAAGCACGGCGATAAATGTCTAGTGTGTTTGCAGTACAATTTAAAGAATTTGAATGAACAGCTGTGAGAGTGTGCATGTGATCAATAGTTAAAATACACATAGCTATTATTAATAATAAAAAGTACTTTCCATTCTGCTCAGATTTTCCAGGTCGAGTGCAGTATGCAGTTTACACTGTTGTTCCTGTGGCGCTGCTGATGGGTGTTCTAGTTATTATTTATAAATGCTACAAAGTGAGAGGTATGCTATAGTTTACGACACACTTGGACTCTACATTCATATGCACTTGCAAAAAGAGAATAACGGTTACTGACACTGTGTTTTCAGAAGCTGTCATGAACAGAAATGTTCTCAAAACAGAGGATGCGGAAGATACAGCAGAAAGCAGAGTAAGTCCAAAGTTTAGACATATTTATATAAATCTGGTATCTAAAGTTTGGGGGATTTTTTTTTTGTTTTTTTGTAGAGTGGCATAACTGGAATTTCATCACAAATCCCCTACTTGATTTATTATTTGTTCATTTTTCATGGCAGCAAGCTGATGTTTGAAGATAGCAGTTACAATTACGAGCAGCCTCGCTGAGCTGACAGAACGGCTTCAGTGTAACTAGAGTGGTATTGGAAACTGAGTTTGTTTATTTACTTAAAGATATTTCTTGAATTTTTGAGCAGTCTGAACTGTAGAGCAAGATGATTGGTGTTCATTAGAGACACTGAACTGATTATCAGTTTAGTTTGGACTAATACAGGCGATATCTCACGCACGCCTGAGGAGGCGTTTCTGTAAAAAGGGTCTTTGATTGATGATTTGGTGAACAGACAAGTGAAAATTTAAGAGTCGTGCTCCTTTATCCTGTTTTATTCTTCTGTCTCATAGTGTGACTTATATTGCTTCAGGCAATATATGACTTAGCTAAAATTTATGCTGTTAATTTATTCACTACCTATATTATATGAGCCCACATATATCTATATACTGCAGCCGGGGTCTCTGCCGCATGTGTGGTTGTCTGGTCTCTGATTATTGTTTGTTGATTTTTTTTTTAGATTTATGGGAATCAAGACTTTTTGATGACCTACACACAGCAAAGTGCCTGGAACCACTCTGATGATCCAGGTGGAGATGAACCCGTTTACAAAAACATCACAACTGAAGAAATCTACTGTAATGAAAATTACCATAAAGCCAATAGATAATTTGAGTGCACATATGTGTTCAGACGGTAGGCCTCAGATGTATCCATTATTAACATTAGGAGCAGAACATCGTAACATCATAATGTCCCACTTTTTTTTTTACAAACTTTTCATTGTTGTGTGATCCAGGCTTGTTTGTTAATATCATGAAAAACAGTCTGTGCATATTTATAGTTTAAATTTATACATTGCCTTAATTTTTATTGCTTATTAATACTAATAAAATAACTAATAAATAATCTGCTTTGTTTTATGAAACAATGCAAACCTCCGAATGTAAATCATCAACGTGAGAATAAAGTCACTAAATAAGCAAAACAAAATAAAATATTATTGCATGAATATTGCTTTAGTGTTGAAACACAATCACCATAGAAAAAAACAATTTCAAGGCAAACCTCCTTTAAATATATTAAAATGTTTTATTCTTATGGTAAAGTCGTACTTCATAGAAATTGATGTGTTTTGGTCCTCAAGCCTTCATCAGGGAGGTTACACTGGAATCTTCCACCAGTGAAGCTACACCAATAGGACTCTTCAAACTTTGCAAGTTGTAGGAATCTAAAAGGGAGTCAGCATGTAAACATATCCTCTTAGCTCACAACATTTATCATATTTTAAGCAAACAACACACAATAGTACTCAGAGGAGGGGGATTTGGAATGCCATGAAACAGTTTGAATGCAGGAAGTTATTCTGATCAAATACTCATCAAGTGCAGAAATAATTATGGATTGAAACAGAGTATTGAAAAGTAACTAATTACTTTTACCAACTGTATTTTCCGTTATATGATTTTCTGTGGCACCACATTTGTCTGACACATAGATATTAGATACTTTTGTGAATTTGATTTTACAGGTAAAAGCAAACAGGCCGTGCCTGGATGGAGCTCATTATCATGTTTCAGATGTTCCATAAGCAGTATAATAAAGTACATGTGAGTCACAGGGAACACTTTTTACAGAATGAGTACATTTACTGCTATATGTATATTGTACTGATAAGACTTCTGTACTTTTACTTAAATAGTACTTTGAATAAAGCTTCACCGGCTAATGTCGCTGTCTTTGACCCTCGGTTTGAAGGTTTTTTGTACGTTAAAATTTTTTGTTTTGCTCTGGTGAATAGTTTCTTTGTGTTTGGTAATATTGGTTGTAGTTCTCATTTTTCGTTACCTCATAAAATCTCCATCATAGCCAAGCCAACTTTATTTGTATAGCACTGTGATGACCAAAGTGATTACATTTAAATTCTCCTATTTGGATTTATATGCCACTCTGCCGCATTGTTTTATGTTTTCACTTTTGACAGCAGATAAAATGCCTTCATTTTTGGATTTTGCAACATTTAGACACTCTAAATGCATTTGGGTGCTAATCTGAACTGACAGAACGGGGATTTAAAATGCATTCTTATAATTTTGGAGAGTGTGTGTTTACACTCAGATTATCAGAAGGCAGTTCTAATTGGGCCAAGAGAGCACAAAGGCTTTGTCTGGAATATTTTCTGGCCAAATAGCTGAGTGACTTCTTAAGGAATCCTGACTTACCACCATCTCCAACTCCTCGCAGCGTCCCAGCTTGAATCACCCTCCTTCTGTTCCCCATCTATATCCTCTGACACAAAGGCTGTCACTCATCATCCTTTGCAGTTGCCCAGCTCCATGTTTTTGTTTTAGCTGCTATGTCTCATGTTCCTGTGTTTGGCCTCCCCTGTACATGTCTGTGCCAGAATTGGCATCCCCGACTCCCGACACAGCA
>VUQK01022135.1:29517-55547 GCA_015106715.1 Bujurquina vittata | reverse complement strand
GGAAAGTCTGCTCTCATCAGAAGGCTGGCCACTCCCAAGTTCTCAGCACCAAGTCAGTATATGCCTGTGTGATCCACCAGAGTGTGCTGAGGCTCAGGGTCAACAGGGGCGTCATCAGGGATCCACTGCTGCTCTCAGCGTAAGATGACATTTTTATTTTTAGATATTTTATCACTGGCTTGTTTACTGATTTTGTTTACCCCACGCATTAGATGGCTAATATATAGAGTAGCTGCAGAAGAATTACGCCAATTTCCTTCTTAATTTATAAGGTAATTAAAATGAAGTATAATCAAAATTAATAGTACTTGTTATAGAGCATTGGCCTTTTTGTTTTACAAAAAAAAATCATTTTATATTGCATTACAAATATTGATTATCACTGGTAATCAAAACGCTCAGAAACAGTTTGGTGGCGTTGAATAGATGCTCTTGTCCTAAAGGGATTCACTGAACCTCACATAGGGAAAACAAATTCTGTGTATTCTAGTTCGTGCAGTTTTTTTGCATTCTTTTGGATGTATTTACAGTTGCAAATGTTATTATCATGCTGTAATATAAATCTGTTATACTGCACTGTTCCATATTTAGCACTGTGAGTCATGGCCATGGCACAAATCTACTACTGTATTCCTTTGTTTTCAAGGTAAAGTTCAGCTGTGTTGTGCAGTACAGTGTTCAGTACTTTGTCAGGCTTTTTGGAGCATTCACAAGAGCCTCTAAACACTGCTGCTGTTATTAGTTGATGCAGAGCAGGCTGCCCCTGAGTACAAACATGATATAACTTGTTAGCATGGATCAAAATGAAATCTGCCTGCTCTACAGATAGCAGATTAAGTTGTGCATTTCTGATGACTTCCAGCTGCCTGTGCAGAGAAAAGCATGGCAGTAGCTTTTCACACCTTGTTCATTGCCGACTTGTAGAACATAATCTGCTGCCCCTTTGAGTGATGAAGTGGAGTGACAGAGGAGGAATTCAACTAGGAGTAGTGTAATGCATTGCTGAGCACTCTGGATCCTGCTGAAGGTACCATGAAAGAATACAGTATGTGTGACTCAGTACACTAAAAGCTGTATGCTGAGCCCATGCTTGTCCTGCATCCAGAAAACTCTATGTTCTCTGGTTATGCCTCAAGCAACAATCCAAACCCTCAACACTTGGAAAGAGGTTCTGCTCATTACAATTATTTTCCCTTTGGACTGTCGGAGATGGGTTGTCTGCTTCACTATTTCATGCACTCCTTATCTGCTTCTCTTTCCACCCATGGTAATTGAAGGTGGCTGTGGGCCAGTAAAAGTCCGGAGTGAGGGGGGCCGGTTTGAGAGGAAGAAGGACAGGAACAGAGGAGAGCTGCTAGAAAGGGCAGGCTTTCATTCAGCAGTGAAACATGTGCACTTCTCCTGAAATCCACTTTCTGTGAATCTGGGGCTGTGAACAGTATTGATCACTGGCTCTCAATGAGAGGATTAATGGGAATTCACACAAGTGCTTGGACGCTTACCGGTAACTTTTGACTTCCTTTGTGTTTTTACTGTTAGGCAAAAAAAAAAAAAGAAGAAGTACTTTTGAAATTTAGAGATCCTGTTGTGAAGTTTAGTGCTTTTTTCTTCCTTTTTTGTGAATATCACTACAACTGTTATATAACCACATATATAACATTTAATCATTAGATAGCTAATTTCAAAGTGTTTGTTCACTGAAATTCACATGTCGAGCTTCTTTTCCGTGTGCTGTGTGTTATAATGTGGTAACACTGCTCAGTTTTGACTGCTCAGATGTGACTTTGTCAGTTTGGTGTATTACACTTGTTGCTGCAGTTGCATATTGAAGACATTAACTAAGTTATCAGTCCCTTGTTTATACTACTATCATTAAAAGAATGAATGGAATTCATCTCGGGATTTTTCCTGGCCATTTCTCTTCTCATAAAATGCATTTTTTTCGGGTCATATTTCTTGAATCTCTGCAAACATACTGGCTCATGCACCACAGCACTGCATGTATTGTACTCTTGCAGTTTTTTTTTCCAGATGTGAGACTTGCATGCATGTCAAGAGCAATCATCTCTGTGAATAAGAATGAACTCATCTGAAAGTGGACATGTTTGCTGAGAAGCTATAGGACCCCTATGAGCTAACGTTTTACAAGACATTATTTAACTGTTTGGATTAGCGGGAACAGATTTCCACGCAGAACAACTGATGGGGTTTGTTGCTTGAAGAATTTGGCAGCAATAAATCCCCTCGATCTTGGCAACTGCTGCACATGCTGAACAGCAGTTGTTGTTTCTGGAATGGAACAACTTCCTTTAGCCAAATTTGCAGCAGATAACTTTAACTTTAGCAGTTCACGTGGAGTTAAAGTCTGCAGTTGCGTTGCATAAACTACAAGAACCAAACAAATAGAAGAATGTGTTCATTTCTTCCCTTTCTGAGCTCAGTTCAGAAGTGGTCATGGTTTCTTTAAAAAAAACAATTCTCATTTCAAGTGAGGGATAATTGTTAAGCACAGAATAGGAGGTCTGATACTGTCGTTATTATCTGTAATGACTCAGTGTGTGTCGCCCACCCTGAACAAGTGAAATGTTATCTGGGGAAATATGCAAAATCATTTGTTCAGCAGCTTCCTGAACAGCATTTCCAGCTGGTGCTACTAAACTAAGCCTCACAAAAATCCTATTAAAGTAGAAAAAAATCAAAATAACAAACGGCAGATTCAGCACAGAACGAGTGTCTTGTGGTAGTTATTATAGACTTTTTAAGTTCGTTGTACTTAATACTCTGCATATCAGGTTCACTTTTGTGACCACCAAAATCAAAGCATGGAGCTAAGTAGTGCTGTCCCAATAACATAAGAGATCATTGAGTCAGGAGAATGATAACCTACAACATGAGTGCACCTGTTAACTCTGCTACACTGTGCATGAAGGATGATAGCACAGCACGTGTAATGTTGTTTTTTTTTCATTCCTCGATGAAGGATGGCTCCCTTCATCATGACTACATGTGTCTGGTCACTGTCCACAGCTGGAATTTGACTGTCTGATGGTTCAAATTATTTCCATGTGGCTCGAGCAGAGGTGTAGAAATACTCAGTTTGAGGAAAGTCAGTTGAGGGGAAAGTCATCCTGGCTGGACACTGCCAGTGAGGGGGTTTTCCAGCAAACTCCTCCAGCTCTCTAGTGGGGGAAAACAATTCTGAGGAAAACGGCTTGCACAACGATGGCAGCTTAACGCCTCCTTCAACTGGTGTTACTTCCACACTGAGTTTACACGGTGGAAAAACTCAGTCACGTTAAAGATTGTGACCCTTCTTTGCCGACACAGGAATACAAAGACTTGGGAGGCCAAAGGTCATATCCTGCTCAGTGTTTCACTGACCTTCACATGTCACAATGAGATGCATTTGAAAAGGTGTATGGTCAGATTCTCCCCATCAAATTCCTTCCACAAGGTCTGAGTCTTCTATTGCATGCAGCATATCTGGTCCTCATTTGTAACCGCTTCCTTTTAGCATGTCAGCAGTTTCTGTCTTTCACATGTTGGGACCCATTGCAAAAGATGATTTAATAGAACAGCCAGAGGAGCAACACATCACTGAATGTTTGCGCTCTCCAGCTCATTATGCCAACTATAAAAATGAAGCTTTCATTTGTGTTACCTGGTTTTAGAACAGAAATACACTGGAAAAAATGCAGACATATTTTTTCTGACATCAAGTGTTGTTAAAGGGCAAACTCTGCTTTGTGTTAAGTGTTGCACTTGCCTTGAATCTGTTGTATTTAAATGTCATTCGATGACAGTGTTGTGCAGGTGTATAGTAGAGACTGTGAAGTGAAATCATGATGGAGTGCATCAATTAGTCAATTATTAGCACAAGGCTAATGTAGTACAGTCATAAAAGTGATGTATCACCTGAAGAGAGTAAAAAAAAATGGAAGTAAATCAAAAGTGATTCATAATAAGTGCAAACACTTTAGCATACTTTGGGCATCTTCCCAAACTTTAATTCTCTGTGTTCAGACATGCCAAAACTTTAAACATTTTATCGGAGTGTATAATAACGTGACTCTGAGAATGGCCCACCTGACAGCATAACTGCTGTACTTCTTTAGCAGCATGTGGCAGACACCAGTTAACATTTCGCCATGTGCTGATAGGAAAGAAGGAAGAGGAGGAGGAAAAGTGTGGGAGTGAAGCTTTTTCTGGGCAGGCGTTCTGTATTTGGGCCAAGAGTGGGCAGAGATTGGCAAATGACAGCAGATTTGAGGAAACAGCTGATAATCCCACAGGAAACACTGAGCACTGGTTTTTAGAGCAGTTGTGGTCAGAGGTCCAATGAATTGTTTATTTGGTGAAGCTGACAGAGCCATGTGAGGATGTGGTTGATGAGGCTTGAAGGGAAAATGCTTAGGTGTACTAAGGCTGTGGGGCTAGATTGGAAAAAATATTGTGCACCACATGAGGGAAAGATGCAAGGGAGATGTGAACACATTAGTGGTACTTATTAGTAAATATGGAAATTCTGGAGTCATGCAGTAATTGTAGCAGCATTGGAGGAAGGAAGTGAATATAAGCAAAGCCTAATAGGATTTATACCCGATAGCCCCAATACGAGTCAGTCATGTCACATTCTGGATGGGTAGTGAGTAGTGCTGTCAACAGAGCACGATACCTTGTAGTTTTTCCGTTTGTGGTTTAGCAGCTCAATGTGAAAACGTGTGCTGCATTATGTCACAATTACATTACCTTATGTGTGGCGGATGCCAAAAAATACTTTCTGGGCTAGGGTTAGCATTCTGCTGCTGTGGTCTGTACCTTTAAAACACCATTAATATCATTCAACTTTGAATTTAAAGCTGCTCCAGTCAATATTTTAGTTTGAATGTGGAATAAATCAAATACCTATCTTTAATGTGAAGGGTGTCACTCTCAGTGATTATTTTGCATAGATAGATAGATAGATAGATAGATAGATAGATAGATAGATAGATAGATAGATAGATAGATAGATAGATTTCCTATGTGCTCTACTTGACTTGGGCCTCAAACTAACAATAAAGTATTGCTTGTGATCTTAAATACATAATTGGTGTATGAATTGTTAATTCGCACAGTTGCTTCTAATTTGCATGTGTACACAAAGCTTGAATCATTCATCATTTTAAAGAATCTAGCAAGATAGCCAACATACTTGTCATAACGTAAGGTACTGCACACCCTTTATAATTACCTACATGTGGTGGTGGGGTGTTGAGCCAAAATATATAATAATAATGGGAAAACAATAGTCTAATTCATTAATATCTGTCAAGGCAAGGAATACACAGAAATACATGCATTGTCCGTTTCTTTTTCCGTGCTATTCAAAGCATGTTTTTCCATCCCCTGTAGGTGCACGTTTGGAACTAGTTACTGCTCCATAATGGGTTACAAAGCAACATCTATGCATTGTGTCTTAAGATGCTTGTGCTTCATGCTTCTCCATCTGATTAGTGCAGCTCAAGATGAAGACATAAGAAGTAAGAATATTTCTGTCTTCTTCTACCACGTCATTGAATGTAATGCTGGCTGTCAGCTAGATATGATTTATTAAAACACATTTGTACACTGCTAATTGTGTATTTTCTTTCCACTTCAGGTTGTAGGACTGCACCATGCGATTTGGTCTTTATTCTAGATGGCTCATGGAGTGTTGAAGATGTCAATTTTGAAATAGTAAAGCGATGGCTCGTCAACATAACCACAAGCTTCAACGTTGGGCAGAAGTTTACCCAGGTTGGAGTTGTCCAGTATAGCGACACACCCCATTTAGAAATACCTCTGGGGAAGCACTCCACCAACAGAGACCTCATCAAGGCTATGGAGTCCATTGAATATAGGGGGGGTAACACAAGGACAGGGACAGCGATTGAGTTTGCTACAGACAGACTATTTGGCCTCTCTGAGCGTGGCCAAACAGGCGTTTCTAGAATTGCTGTTGTTCTCACAGATGGGAAGTCTCAAGATGAGGTTCTGAAAGCAGCTGAGGCAGCGAGGAAAAAAGGAGTAATCCTGTTTGCAATTGGTGTTGGGTCAGAGACAGAAATGGATGAGTTGAGGGCCATTGCAAACAAGCCATTTTCAACTTATGTCTTCTCTGTTGAGGACTACAAAGCTATTTCCAGGATCATGCAGGTCATAAGACAGAAACTGTGTGAAGGTAAGCCACTGCTGTTTATTGTCTGGAGCAATAGTGATTTTCTTCAACAATATGACAATGTCAAATGTGGTCAAACAATACTCTTGTGGCAGTATCAGTGTTTTTTTCTTAATACTAGAGAACTCCATTTGAGCATCCAGCCTCTCACTCTGTCCTTTTTGATGCATTTCTTTGTTACAGAGACTGTTTGTCCCGCCAGAATTCCTATAGATTCCCGTGATGAGAAGGGCTTTGATATCCTCTTTCATTTAAATTTGGCAAAAAAAGCAAAGAAGACTCAAGGTGCATTTTATGGCGCTAAGGCCTATCAGGTGACATCTCGTGTTGACTTGAGTGAGGCTACACGGTAATTATAGATCTGTTTCATTTTTCTATAGCATCTTTATCAGTAAGTCCATATGCTGACCATCTTTTCTTTATTCTGTTTTTCAGGAACCTTTTCCCTGATGGCCTGCCTCCATCCTACGTTTTTGTGGCCACAGTGAGGTACAAAGGATCAGTGGCCGACGAGGAGTGGGACCTGTGGAGAGTACAGACACGAGATGGGAAACCTCAGATGGCGGTAACTTTAAACGGTTTTGACCGCACCGTCATGTTCACAACAACCAGCAAGGCAGCAAGTGGGATTCAGACTGTTACGTTTTCACAACAGACAGCAAGGGTAAGTAACACTGTGTCATCCAGCCTTATGCTATGTTAGATTTTATAAAGTGTATCTGTATTTTTATTGTTTTTACTGATACTTTAAACTGTACATGGTCAGTTATCAACATGGACGTAAGCAGGAAGCAAAATTTATTAAATACAATATATTTTTCAGCTAGCAATACAAAACACTATCTCCACTGTAGTTAGTTATGAGCTGTAGCACATCCATAAAATGTCCTTTCTCAGGAACACCTGATGAAAAAGGTGCTCTTGTTTCCCATTGTTAGCTCATGCCTCAAAACTGGCTATAAACAGTTTGCTCTTATTTGTTTATATTGCAGTGGAAATTAAAAATTAAAGCGGGAAAACATAACCATCCTAAATAGGTATTGTCTATATCAGGGAGCCTCACATCCAGGCCTTGAGAGCCGGTGTCCTGCAGGTTTTAGATGTGTCTCTGCTTCAACACGCCTGAGTCAAATATAGAAGTCATTAGCAGGACTCTGGAGAACTTGACTGCATACCGAGGAGGGAGACATCTAAAACCTGCAGGACAACAGCTCTTGAGGCCTTGATGTGAGGATCCCTGGTCTACATGGTAGCTATTTTGTACTGTAATTGCCAAATAATAATGTGATGTCAGCCTTGATGCTCATTGTATATGCAACAATCCCGATGACCCAAAGGCTGAGCCTTCACACTGCTCTAAACACAGAGAGAGGCCTTTTTTTTCAATTTCTAAGAAGACCCACCCACCTGCTGTTCAAACCTTCTGTTTGCGAGAGGCAGCAATCAGAAAAAACCTGACTTAATGGGAGTGTGAGCTGAAAGAGAGTGAAGGGTGAGAGGCTGCATAAAGGCCCATTACAAAAAGTAAAGACTATTTTGAACTGTGAATCATGCAAAGCTAATCTTGTACAGTCCAAAACAAAACCCCAGATCTAACAGAGAGCACAACAGTCTCACTTTTAATGGCCCCACAAAGTTGTTTTAATGTGTATTGACTATTTTCCTTCTTTTCTATGATAAATGAAGCTGTTTGATGAGAAATGGCACCAGCTACGTCTGCTGGTCACTGAAGAGGATGTTGCTCTTTATGTTGATGACTTGGAAATTGAAACCTTATCACTGGAGCCCCCTGTTGGCATTTTCATCAATGGAAAAACCCAAGTAGGAAAATACGTCAGAAAGGAAACAACGGTTCCAGTAAGTCCATGAGCATTTGTTTAATGACTACCTAAGCAAACTCAGTACTGATATATGTTTTTAACTAGATCACACAACACCATTCAGTTTATTGCTACCTCCTAAGAGACATATTTAACGCAGTGGGTGATAAATCCTTGGCAAAAATGAACCCTCTTGTCCACATGGTCTTATTAATCGCTGTTTTATTTGTCTTAATTGGCACAATTTGCACCAAAAAGGTTGTATTGGTATAAATCATAATTGTGCTGTCATGTAACTTATTCCATCAAAGGCTATATGGAGGGCAGTTCTCAAACAGTAAAGCAAATAGCATACAGTTTTACTACAAAGATAATAATAATTGCTTTCTCCACTATACGTGCCTTAATTCTTATTTTCAGTATTATGCAACACAACGGCATAAATGAGCCATATATAACACCTGATGGCCCACATGTATGCAAATAAATATGCAGGTTTGTCATGTTACTATTGTGCCACAGTGTTATTAATGAAATAGGATTAACCAGCACTACAACAAGTCATGTGAAGAACCATGTACCACGAGAAAATCCTTTAAAAAAACAGCAACATTTATTCATGCATAGATTTAACATTCCTGGGAATATATTCATTAACCACAGTGAATGTTATTATATGTGCTGATCCATTGTCATAAGGGTCATGAATTTTTAAGACCTTTAACAATGTCAGTGTACTTGTGTAAGGATTATTCCTGGATAAACACACTTCTAACTGGAAACAGATTTTTGTAAGATTTTTGTGAGCCCCTAAAAACACAGAAAGATTAAACCAGTCAATTTACACAAACATTATGAATAAAAATAGCCATCAGACCCGAAATTCGTATTATATTTAAACCTATTTAGGTTTAAAGTTATCATCAAAGCTATGGGCTTTCATGAGGCTAGAAATAATATAAATTATTGTTATTCTGCTCACATGCTAACTGAAGTGACGCAGTCCATGGGACCTCCTAGAGACATTTCACCACCAGCTCAACAAAACCAAATAACCAAATAATGGAAGAATAGTGTAACATCACTACAGGACATTTTTGTGCACTGAGGGAGATCTGGCAACATGCAGCAGCTCAGTTGCCAATGAGGGCATTTATGTTTTCTTTAGCAGTTTTGCAATAGCAGTTTCAATTCATTAGTGGCAAAGCACCGATAAAACTAAAATAAGTATCGTGTAATTGCCCCGATGTTACGATCTGTTTGTCCCCAACAGCGGAAGCTACGTTTCTAACAACAACTTTTACATTTTTTCTTAGTTTGAAATTCAGAAACTTCGCATTTACTGTGACCCTGAGCAGAACAACCGAGAGACAGCGTGTGAAATACCTGGAGTTGTAAGTACACGAGTCTGCTTGGCCAAGCACCTGCTTTTCCATCTGAAAGATAACATTCTTTCACCTACTTTTCACCTCTTCTATTTACATCTGCTTCTGCTCTGTAATGCACCCCACAATGGCACAGCCAAACATTTTATCATCAGCAAACTCCACACCTCACACTGCACGGTATAAAACGATGCTTTCTTGCTTGTTATTTCATCAGTAGTGTATTGTAGTGTTACGAGTGAAGGTGTAAGCTCAGCATATTATTATTAAGACACCTCTGTTCATGCACAGAATAATTTGCTGGAGGAAGACCCATGGCTCAGCTTCAGACATGTTGCACTATATTTTTTATTGCCTGCTGGCTCGAACTGTGTTTGCGAAGCAGTGGCCCACTGTTGGCTCGGGATTTGCTATAACCGCAAAGCCGGTGCCAAGTAGCTGTTTTTCATGAGAAGCTGCTGGATAAAAATATCAAAAGAGACAAGATGAGAAGCCTAAAATTACAAATGCTTTCCAAGTATCGCTACTTCTCTCCTCTCTCTGTGTGTGCTTCTCAGTGGTTTATTTGGAAGTTCAGTCATCATTTTTCTTTTGAATAGAGGCTCTCCGACACCTTTCTGACAGAAACTTATCCAGTGTACATATACAATGTGGGCCATAGGAACTATCAACGAGCTCATATTCAGCCTATTTTTTAAACACACTAAGATATGATGTTAAAAATAATATTTTAATGTTTGTTTTTTTTGTTATTAAATATAAGAAGAGTTATTTATATCTAAGCATTTTATTTTGAAAGTCTGCACTTGTGTTTCACCTTCTGATGTTTGAGGGTTTGATGCTTTTCTCTGTTTCACATCCTTTGAGTCTCATGTCTTTCTCTGATATTTTACCACTTTCTACCTCCTTTAAGTGGGTCTAAGAAATAGTGATGCATATTTTCAATTTTAATAAAAAAAAAGCCAAATAATTTACATAGTCACCCAACAAAGGGAAGTATTTAAAAGAATCAGCTTTTATATCGGAGCTTTGTGCATTATTTGTAGCATGTCGATATGATGTGATATGTTATGGGGTGGCTGTAGCTCAGGAGGTAGAGCAGGTCACCTGCAGCAGTTTGATTCCCGGCTGCTCCGGGCCACATGCCAAAGTATCCTTAGGCAATATACTGAACCCCGAGTTGCTCTCCAACGCCAGCGTTAGAGTATGAATGTGTGTGTGAATGTTGTAAAATAAAAAAGCACTTAGCTGGAAGTATGATTGGGTGTGATTGGGTAAATGTGTTGTATAAGTGCTTTGAGTGCTCAGTCAGAGTAGAAAAGAACTAGTCAATTTACCATTTATGCTTGTTCATTACAGTGCTCTAATAGTCCTGATTACGCTGATCCAACTCCAGAGCCTTGTATTTGTCCTCCTGGACCCCCTGGACAGCTAGGAATGAAGGTCAGCTTTATTATTATTTTTTTCTTTCTCTTTCCTCTCAATCGCTGCCTTTTGTCATATTGTATCTAACCACGAGATCAACTCTGCCAACTATGCATCAGTTTCTATCAAATTTAGCTTTTTTGTTTTTGCGCAATTTCACTCATTCACAGACAAATTGACTTTGTTCCTGCTTCAGCATACATTCCTGCCTTGTCCAGCTCCTCAGTGTTCCGACGGCTTGATAAATATTTGCTTTAAACTGCGGTGGACTGATGAGATTAAATATGACAAAAACAACTTAATCTTTAACAGTATTAGTTTATGTTTAAACTCAGGAATGACAAACTGTCTAAAGGCAGAACTCAAACATTCTCTCTGTTACAGCTCAGCCTTAGTGAAATGTGTGCATACAGCAGGTCTTGTCTAAATGTTGCTGATAATTAAATGAGGAGCACACGAGGTTTACCATTAGGTCAGATCCAACTAGCCTGTGAACAAAGAAATGGCACTGTGTGGGAAGTTTTACCACTTTAAGCTCTTAAGTACACAGTTCCCTGGTGAAAACTAATAGTATTATAATTGATGGATGCACTAAGTGGCCTTTTTTTCTCCAGTAAGGCTTGCCATATTGTGTAAAGGTTAGTCCTGTAAGGACATGTATGTATTCTTTTTCTTAACTTTTTTCTTAAACCAATAAAGACCACTGTCAAAGATAAATACCGGGTGCAGTGGAAAATGACCAGAGTGGGGAATAACCTACATGTTTGCCATTATTGATCACAGGGTTTCAAAAAGCCCCGGTCATAAAAGCCTTTATACAAGCCTCTTTGTTACTGTTTGTGTTTATAAGGTTACCAGTATGCTTTTATTACGTTTACTAATAGATCCAAAATGCTGGGAGCATTGCTGGCGTGCAGATGTTCTTTAAGACCCCACATGGTACATCTTACATTAGCTAAACAAGCTTGCTCAGCATGTTTTATAGATAAATGAAATCAACACTCTGAGAAAGTTTACTGTTACCAGAGATGTGTTAAATGGATCACTTTCCTGCTTTGAGACTGCATGACACAAACACTTTGTTTTAATCCGACACTGTGAATAACTTCATTCCGCTTTCTTTAGGGAGAACAAGGAAGCAGTGGTATGCCTGGTCAGCCTGGTCCTCCTGGTGCTGATGGTAAGCCTGTGAGTACTACATAGTTCAATATACAAACATAATCGCCAACAGCAGCATCCACAAGAGCTTTTGAGAAAACCAGTTGAGTAACTGTGTCCATTAGATCATAACGGTTTCTTCTTGTTCATTCTATGTGGTCAGGACTGCCTCAAAATGTTAAATCACAGTGGTAAATATGCTTATTTACTTAATTTTTCCAATGGTTAAATAAGAAACATCTTTGCATATAGCAGCACTGGGAGCATGGTGGTGATGAAAACTATCCAAAAGTGAACCACATGTTCTACAGCATGATCAAAAACTCAGAAAAAGCATTTGCCTGCAGCCTAGAATCACACAGAGAGTATGCGCTCAGCGGAGGGGATTCATGTGTTTAAACAAATGTGTATCTCTTGTTCTTTTTTTTTTTATTTCAAGGGTATCCCTGGTCTTAGAGGAATTCCAGGCCTCCCAGGTCCTCCAGGAATTAAGGTAAATCAATAACCAGTGGATGAAGTCAGGCATAAGCATCAAGTGTGGTAAATTTAAAGCTGGTTTTGTGTTCCTTCTTCGAGGGGTCACGTGGACCAGATGGGTACAAGGGAGAGCAAGGGAGGCCCGGTGTTTCGGTAGGAAGGTCAAAAAACACATTTGTGGTGCAGCTTATTTAACAGCACTACAGCATGACTTTGTGGCCACTAAGAAATTTTTTAACACAAGTCTGTTCTTTCAGGGTGAGAGGGGTATTCCTGGATTACCTGGGTCACCTGGACAACCAGGCGAGAAGGTGCTAATTGTTGCCTAATTTCTATTCACTGATATAGTATCTAGATGCTGTTCAATAATATTTATGTAAAGTTCAATTCAAGCATGGAAAGTGGGTAAAATGTCTGCATGCGCTTACTATCCAAAGCAGGAAAGAAAAAAGAAAAAAAACAAATGATAGTTAAAAGTAGAAAAACACATTGAATTGTCAAGCTAAATCTTTTTTTTATGAGATCAAATGTAGGATTGACAGGAAATCCCTGCTAGACACATCAACTTTGAACATTGTTGCATCAATCACCGCAGAAGCCATATGTTTTGAAGATAAAGCCAGATCCATTGGGAGAGTAAAAAGCACAGCATCTATAGTGTGGAATAGGAGAGCAGAGAGAGCAGGAGGGTCATCAGAGACCTTTTAAATGTGTTCATATTTCCTGACTTTTGTACCACCATTTCCTAAGAATGTTAAGAGAGAACCAGGGGTGCATCTTCTTTTCTCCTGGTGTCTTGTTTGTCTCCAATTGCATCCTCTCCTTACTCCTTAGTCTCTCTGTAATGACCGTATTTAAGGTAGAACTGCTAGGATTGGATTACAACAAGTGCAATTTATATTCAGTCATGCATAGACTATGTGAGCTGAGAAACCAAACCAACAAAACTGAGTCTAACATAACTGATCGCACCCTGACAGAGAACTATATATGTCTTATGGATGACAGTTAGACATAAACCGTGCAATTCATGAAATACTGCAGTAGACCTGCCTCTCATCCTATAACAGCTGGGATAGGCTCCACCCCCCGCGATCTTTAATTGGATAAGTGGTGCAGGAAATGGATGGATGGATGGGTGGATGGATGGATGGATGGAGCCTTAGATGACAGTAAAACAAAGTTAAAGAATCAAGCTTTGCCCACAATAAATGGTGCATCAGCTGAACAACAGGATCCACTATTCAGTAACACAAACAGAAAGCATGCACTCTGTTATAGGATAGGAAAAATACGCATGTGTCAGTTGCAAAAATGGGTCCAAATAAAAACTGGAGAAAACTGAAATTTCAGCAACAAGATAGTCTGGAAATCTTACTTGGAAGATTACTTGGAGAAATGCACCGTCACAAATAAAAGCAAGCGAAGCCTAAGTGATCCAGCATTTTGTGCTTATTCAGTAACTGAAACAGCAACAACAGACACACCACAACAGTCACATTTATGTTTATCTGAACAGCATTTTGTGTTCAGCATTGCTTCAAAGTTCAGTGAGTTAATATAGCTGCTATAAACTGCATTATTTCCGCCATATCATCAGTAATCAGTAGGACCGCAGGGCCCCCTGCTAGTTGGCTGAAGGGGAGAACAATTCAAGCACTTAATTTTGGTCTGAAATCTCATCTGGCTGCTGACACATTTCTGCACCTGGAGTAAATCCTCCTGTACCATCTGTCCTGGTATTATAAGTTTCACTTATGTGTCCAGGATGTATCAAATTAGGTTTTCACAAGTGGCTGGACTGTCTTCTCGACTTTCTTTGATTAGGTCAATTAGTGGACAGAGCCAAACAGAGACTGCACTATTAAGGATCAGGTGGATTTATTTATTGTGTTATTCCATTTCCAGTGCTCTTTTGAAATCCCATAATTACACCTCTACTTGCATTACATTGTTCTGGCAGACACTTTTGTCCAAAAAGTGACTTACAAGAAGTGCATTTTAATCTTAGTGGAGCAAAAGCGAAATATCATCCAAATGTGGGAGTGCCTCATTTTTAAACAACATGCTAAAAGACTGTATGTGTTGTGTGGTTGGTTTGGGTTTCATGTGTGTTTGTCTGTTTGTTTGCAGGACTACTCTGAAAGTTATGCGTGAACATTTTACCAGAAGTGAGGCTTGGCCCAAATCATAAGTGATACGGGTTTTAGAGTGGATCTAAATATGAGTTTAGAGCCAGGAATTTTTGGAAGAATTCTTTACCATTACAAGAAATACAGAAAAAACTGAGAGACATTGTATCAATATCACAAACTAATCCAGATCTAGATATCTATCTGGAGATGGAGATTTAATTCATGGATGGTGCAGAGGGAATTTTTCAACCTTGGCAGAGGCATGCACTTGGACTGCTCTTGCTGAGTAAGAGGTAGCAGTCTGAAAAAGCATTTTTTAGTTTGCGTCATACGATGGACAGAGGCTTTTCTGTCCTGACTTCACTGAAGGACATTCCACCATTGTGGGGCCAAAACAGTGAAAAGAGCATTGAACTAGATGACTGTGCATGAAATCCTCTTAGCAGTGGGAGAAAGAAATAAATGTTATATCACAAATTACAACCATTTGGCAATGAGCTTTAAATAGTCTAAATTAAACTAGGAAACCAATTTTCCCCTCATGTCTGGGTTAAGAGGCGTTTCCACTCAGAATGGCTATTGTTGTGTGTTGCAAACGCACAACAATAGCTGAAAAACCCTTTCCTAGCAGGGCGCAACAAAAGCTTTTCTTTAGGTTCTTCCCTTTGCAAAATAAACAGTTTTCTTTGGATACAAGCACATTTAAAATCTACCTTTCCAAACTGCTCCCATATAGTAAGACCACCAAGGATGCACTCTTATTTTCCTGGCGTAGGATGCGGAGAACAGAAACATGAGATGTCTGCCAAATTAAGTCAGGAGAACATAATTCCAGGTTATGTTTGTGTATTTACAGTCTGTGGTAGTTGTTCGTGGCCACAGTCATTCATCACCCTTCAATGAACAATTTGTTGCTAATTATGTGGGCATCCAGCCCGTGATATTGATCTCTGTAGTTCATTAATGCTGTAACTACAATGGTGGCATTCATTTCAGCTGAAATCAGTGAAAACCACAGCTCGGCCTGGAAAGTGAGCACACCTGTTAGCAAGAGCTCCTTATTAAGAGCCTTGTGCAAGTCACCAGTCAGTGCTTTTAATACTGCCTCCAGGAGCTGTCCCTGGTTCACGCTCTGTGTTGTCATGTAGGCTGGTATACCAATTTATCAAAACCTACTGCAGCATGACGACAAGAAAAAGAAGCTTTCATGAATGTGTTTTTTTTAAAATCCCTCTGCTATAGTTCACTTGCTTCCCATTGCAAACGAGATTACAGTAGTATAGCCGAGGGGATTTCTGATGTGTGCTTTGAGACCAGTTGAGTACGAACATGTTACTGGGTCATGTTTATTAAGTGAGCAATAAATGCAGCTCAGACAGAAAGGAAGAAACTTCTACACTTTTCCTACAGCATTTTTCATATCTGGCATATTTTTTGCAAGCAGAATCGCAACAAAAATGTCACCCATCAAAGTCTCCGAGTCAGCTAGTAACAAAAGTCATCTTGGCATCGCACTGTACAGTAATTTGTTCCTTCTTGAGTCCATTAGCATAGATTTGAATGCAGAATTTGGGGAAAACAAGTGATGCAATTCCATGTTTGTTCCAAAAGCACACTTTTTTCCCCTGAAAATGTGATAATACAGTGACGCATTGTTCCCTTAACTTGGCAATGCATGACAGCGACGTTGCTAATGTCTGGTTTTCGGTCAACGAGTGCAATTTTTAAAAATGCCGAATGATGCAATAAGACATGTCACTCCCTGAAGTTTCAGTCCAAATATTTAATTCGCAGTTTATCCAAGAAAGAAAGACCACTGCTGACTAACGTCAAACACTGGCTGCATATTTCTGATAGTGCAGACTTTACTATGGGGTTATGAAGTCCTTCTAATCAAACTAGCAAAGAGTTGCTTGTTTTAGCAGCAAAGTATATCACATACATGGATGATATTGTGGAATGGATATTGATGCACATCTGACTGAAGGTTAAAATCTTTTCTTAGGGTTCAGCAGGGTCTCCAGGATTAGCAGGGTTACCAGGAAAAGCTGGACAAGTGGTAAGTGTGAAAGGAGTGCAGATGTTTCACCTGAAACATGAAATATGAAAGCTTTAACTGGATGATCTGGTCTATTTTCAGGGAGAAAAAGGAAGTATAGGACCTTCTGGGCCACAAGGTCCTCTGGGAGAACCTGTATGTATAAAAAAAACTGAGAATCAGCCCACGGCCCATCATAACTGTGTATGTAACATAATTTTCTTTGATTTCAGGGTCTACCTGGGAGAGATGGAAATACTGGGTTTCCAGGAAGACCTGGTCAAAAGGTCTGTTTGTTTTTGACAGGGTAGCATGTTACAAATCTCATTCAGGGATTAGGGGAACAATAGAGGCATGAGGTTGGATAAGACTTAAAGACTTTGCTGTTCCCCAATGTTGCACTGTTGATATTTGGCAACCATGGAAATTGAATCATGCACAACCAAGTATCCCTCATATGTTTCTCCAATTCCCAGTTTTGTAAACATCAAACGTGCAATTCCCAGGAAGAAACTTCGATTGACTGATTCAAATTGCTTAGAAAGTCTGACACAGTGGTTGGGCTGGCATGCAGGTGCCAAATTAGGTCTCCTAACAACAAGTTTTGATGAAATTAAATGTTTGTTTTGTCCAATGTATTAAGGGAGAAGCCGGAGCCAGTGGTATTCCTGGTACTGACGGAAGGGAAGGCCATCCTGTGAGTCACAAACACACACATAAACAGTGTTGATCGTGCGTTGGTATTTTCCAGGTCGCTTGAGATTCTGCTATTGTCTTACAACTTCAATTTAAGTCCTGGATACTGTTCATCAGATTTAAACTTTCTGGCAAAGCATTTTGAACCAGAAATGCAGAACTTTGTGTGTGTGGTACTTTACATGATGCTTTACAAATGTTCTAACATGAAATGATAGTAGAAACGTAGTAATAGAAGAGTAAAGTAGGTCAACGCAATAGCCGATTTCATGGATCATGCAGGTTTGCACATATAATGCTTTTTAGTCTATGAAGACTGCAGTGTGTTAACATAATGTCAGTGCAGAGACTACCCCTGACAGGCAGTAAATTAGGGGTATTTCCCCTGTAGTTCATTCCAGGATAACCCTGTTATGTAACAAACAGACTCATGCAGTGAAAGTAGCTCATCGGGGGAATGCGCTGTGGCGCTCCGGCAAATCTGTTTTAGGAAGAAAGTCTTTCAACTGGGCAGCCACCCCACTGATCCTGAATATAAGCCATGTCCAAATGTTTGTGATGGGTCTGCAAAAGATGAGTCAGATGCTCCATAAGGCTGTAAGCCATTTTCCCCCCCAACAGAACAATAGCGCTAGCAATGTGTCCAAGGAGGCAGGATTAGAACGGTACTTCCTCAAGTTAAAACAAGATGCAGTTCTTCTTTGTAGATCCCAACAAGGGGATTTCTTCACATGTTGCTGAAGACTGAGTTCTCTGCACTCTCACTGCCATCCTGCCTAATCTATCCCCTCTGCGCATAGGTTACTTAAACTTCAGTGTGAGGCAGCATCTGAAAGCATTTATCTCAGAAAAGACAACTGAAACACAAAATGTACCGTAATTGCTGCATGTTGAACTTAGTAAACCATTCACAAATTTCTATCTACTTTCAGTCTTTTCTCAGTGCAAGTCAAATACATTTTTTATATAACTGCATTTATCTGCAAGTAGAATGTATTCAACTGAGGTTCAATTGAGGTGCATACAGTTTATCCAGGGATCTATGTGATTTAGCTTAAAGTGCGAGCTTAAAATTGTTACAAAATGAATTACATCTAAAAATATCAAGACAGAACAAGGCAATTCAAAGCCACTGACATAGAGTGAGATCTATGAGACAATCTGTGCAGTAAGTCACTTGGTAATATTCATTTGCCAAACATCCAGTACACATTATCTGGTTCATATCAAGTTATGTTTTCCTTTTGTCATTGGATATGAATTCACAGAAACTGTCCCATTGCTCCTTGACCATCTCATTTTTACAATTAACCCTTTCTAACATCTTCTCACAGCAACAATGTCCATCCTTTGTTCAGTTCACATTTTTAGTGCCAGAAATTGAGACTCTTTCCAAAATGTAAGAATTAGTCTGGCACAAGTCACTCAAGCAGCCATCAACATTGCCATTAAAACATATTTGGCTGTGGTAATGTAAGACGCCCCTGTCCCCAAGTAGACACAGTCTTGGAGACCTGTTCAAATCACACTTCAACCACTGGCCCACAGTGTCCACATTTCCTTTGCATTTTTAAATATACTAATTGCAACACCACCTTGTCTGTTTCATTGCGCTCAGGGCATGCCTGGATTACCAGGAAATGCAGGACTGGATGGACAAAAGGTAAGTGCTCCTAAAGTGGGTGCAAAGTAAACCTGTGAAACGTTGGTTTTGCATCATTCATTATGATCATATTTGACTGACAAGATTCTCATTAAAGGGCGAGGTTGGTGAGCCAGGACCTAGGGGCTTTAAAGGATCATCTGGACCACCTGTAAGTTAAAAGCGATTGGTGTATACATTTAATCTGAGGAGTTACCGACACAGTTTCTCCCTTCTTTTGCAGGGTGAAATGGGATTACCTGGTGAATCTGGTTTACAAGGACTGTCTGGGCCCAAGGTAATGATTTATGCCTGTTACGACATCATATTAGAGCTTCTTCAAACAGCTGTGCTGTAAAGCTAGAAGGAACTTAGTAGAAATAATGACTGACTTTGTCTTACAAACAGCCATTTAATACAAGGTAAACTATGAGGTAAATGTGAGCTTTTGCCCCTCCATAGCCCTGGGGCTGTGATGGTGCTAGCCTAAAGTGAGACACAGAGAACTCACTAACTTAATATTAATCCACATTAATCCACGCTTGCATTAGCAACCAGCAAGGTGCAGGCAGAGCCGTGTCTTGACTGAAGTTGTCTCCAATTACAATGCAGCACAGCTGCCTCCAAGTACAGCAGATCAGTAAGGTTTGACGTCATACTTCAGTACATTCCTAAGCCTTATCTTGTCTAGCCCATACTAAATGAATTGATCTTATTAGTTGGGATCATTTTAAATCTTTGATGCTTTCTAAGCTTTGCGGAAAAATGAGGAAAGTTACTTGGCCTGCAGCGCTGCATGTTTTGTTTGGTCACTGTTTTGCTATAATACACTTAGAACAAATAACGATGTCCTGGCCTCACCAGTGGAGCTAAATTAAGCAATGATCAGGCTCGAGTGCTTTCGTCAGTGGAATTTTAGTGGAAATGTAAGCAGTCTGGCTTGTCTGGTCTGGACGCGCTGTCTCCTAATCATTTTTCATTAGCTGATCTGCTTTTAACAAGCCAGTGTGTATTGGTAAATGGCACACGAGTGAAAACACAGTTTATGGACATGCAGGCACTACTTTGATTTTATGGCTGAACTTCAGACTGCAATTACTGAGGCTTGTTCAACTGGAAAAGAAAGCACCGACTAGACACAATTAAACTTCAAGCTGCAGAATCCCAAAACCTCATGAAAGTATGCTCAAACCTTTGCACGCATCACCGAAAATGAATTATGATAAGAAAGTGAAGATTTCAGCTACACTCCAGTTCATAATAGGATGTGGTTTGGATGTTATTTCATTGTATTCTTTCTGTAACGTAAGATGTGTTTTATTTCTTAATTAAGGGGATAAAAGGTGATAGAGGAAGTCCGGGCATGAAAGGCACACCAGGGCTTGCGGTACGTTACCATTTAAATCTGAACCAGATGAAGAAGTACTTACAACTTAGTACAAGTTGATAAATAATGCAGTATATAAATCAATATCACAGTATGCACTGATCAACCACAACATTAAAACCACTGACAGGTAAACTGAGTTACTTTATGTAGTAAAAATGTAGGATTCTGCTGGGAAACCTTTGGTCCCAGCATTCAAACTTACTAAACACCTAAACAGTGTTTCAGACCCCAAAAGGCAACAACACTCCTGGGGAGCAGTAATCTTCCCCAGCAAGAAGCCACGCCACAAAAATGTCCCATTGACTATAAACCCACAAAGCTCACACCCAGTTATACACAAGTCCAACAACCCTGTGCTAGACCCCACTGGAAACCCCAACAGGTCCTGTGTCAGTGCTCTGAAGAAGGGTCAGACATGTTTTGGTGGCACAAGGCAAAACTTGATACTACCTGAGTGGTTACAATGTTGTGGCTGGATGGTGTCTTTCATGAAGAAGTGTGTCTTTTGTTCCTGGTTTTTAACTGTTGGGGTTTAACTGACTGCTTTTAAAGGGGAGTGCCGGAGAACCAGGAAGCTCAGGTCAACCAGGGCACCCGGGCATGCCAGGCATGAAGGGAAGCAAGGTATTACCATTATCAGTCATTTCTTTTTCTGCTGGAGTTTTGACAGTGAGCTCCTCCTCCTTTCATACAGTTAGATATTCTGAATATGTTCTTGTTTCCTGGACAGGGTTAAGTCTGTTCAGATCCAGAAATTTAAGTCCATGAGCTACAAAAATGTCAGTTATAAAATGACTCCACACTCATATGAAGTACATGTAGCCTTACATCACAATCAGTTCTTTAGGTAATACTTGTTAGCGCTAATCCCTGCTCTTTTAGAAGTCTTATTTTGCTGTAAATTGCCTTTATTGTGTTTAAGTTCCTGCTGAAAAACAGATCATAAAATGAAAATCCATGCTTTTGTTGTTTTCACAGGGACAGAGAGGAAATCCAGGCGAAAGGGGCGAGATGGTATGATTCAAGAGAAAATGACACTGCAGCGAGCACTAGTGAAGCAGATCAGGAAATGGTTACAAAGTTGAGAATACAAACTCTGTTTTTAATCAGCGTAACATCACCTTTGGGTGTTGGATTAAGATTTGCTTCTGTCCAAAAACAGCTATTACAGTCACACTGTGGAAATCAGAAAACTATTCCAGGCTTGTTTTAACCCATGTACTTTGCAAGAGTGAACCTTGCTTGATTGAAGATTATTTTGACATTGAATTCAATATATTTCAACACTCTACTAAAATACTCACAAAGCGTCACTTATCACATCACGTATCTGGATTTGGAAACGGCTGCACGTCAGCTTCATTTGGTCTTTTGGAAGTGTAACAGGAGCTTTCTCTGATCTATTCTGGCACGTAAAGAACAATTGTACTAATTTAAGTAATTGTAATGGGAATTAAATGGCTATATTTAACCACATGAAAACCCAGTAGTACTATAAATATGTCAATCTTCCTGTTTGAGTGGAAGTTTTAATCGACAGCACCATCTACAGTATCTTATGCCGCATTGGTCAGAGTCTGAAACCTGATATTACGCGCTTTTATAATCTAATGCTGAACTAATGATTTCCTCACCAGGGGCCGAAAGGTGAAAACGGAGAGCATGGTCGGCCAGGGGGTGTGGTGAGTTACTTCTGAACAGCTTTGTTGTGTGATCTGGAGAAATGTTTATCCCATAGATGGTGCTACTGAAACATAATAAATGTCACTGGTTATAACTCTGCTCTCACATTTCAACTGTGCTTTGCTGGCAACATGTTATTATACTCTAGTATTTTGACATAATCCTAAACACACAATTTTGTTAGATTTAAATGCTAATAAGTAGTGAGAACAATAATACTAAATCTCCATTAGACAGCTTGGTTTCAGAATATGTTTTAACATCTTTTAAAATGATTTATTATGACTTTGATTGACAGGGATCCCCAGGGCCAATGGGACTGAAAGGAGAGGTACTGTATGTTAAGCTCAATAAAGCAATTATTTTACCTCAATCTAACCTGAATAATAATTGGTATTACTAATACTGGGGTGGTATTCTTGCCAGAAAGGGACAGCAGGGGATCCAGGGCAGAGAGGTCAAGAAGGTCAAGCTGGACGACCTGGACAGCCAGGTCAGTCAGGCCCAGCTGGCCCCCGGGGACTGCGGGGAGACACTGGCCCCCCTGGTCCACCTGGACCCGAAGGACAATATGTACGTGTGACTTACATTCGACTAACAACTCATTTATAATAGTTGTTTTTAATCATGTTATGTATAATGGAGTGTTTGGACATGGCTTGTCACTTTGAATTACAGGTAAGTGCAATGTCAGACAGTCACATTCGACAGATATGCAGAGAGGTTCTTCAGGGTGAGTATTGTTTTAAACTATCTGCTGAGCTGTTTCTACATACTTTGGCCCTCTGAAATCATCTTATTATTGCTTGTGCTAGCTGAGCTGCCCACATTGATGCTCAGCAATCAGAAGAGTAGCTGTACAAGATGTCAGAGTCAGCCAGGATCTCCTGGTCCACCAGGTCCAGTGGGGCCCCAGGGATTCAGAGGTCTTCCTGGACTCAGTGGTTCTAGGGGACTGCCAGGCCACCCTGGTCAGCCGGGGTATCCTGGGATTAATGGGCTCAAAGGTAAACGCAGTATCAGATTAGCAGCATATCCAAAGATTTTTGTGTACAATCACTCTAACAAGGACACTTGCATTTGCAGGAGAACCAGGTTTTAAAGGCGAGAAGGGGAGCCCTGGTCGGGTCATGATTGGAGACCAAGGGCCTCCTGGACCTCCAGGTAAAGAACATCACAATTTCAACAGTCATTCACTTCAGAAGTGCTCTTGGAGAAGCAATATCTGATGTCTGGCTTTCTGCCTTGTTCCATTGTGGTTGCTTGTATTTTATATCTCTACAGGTCCAATGGGTCCCCATGGATATGGTAAACCTGGTCCTCCAGGTAAGCCTGGACCACCTGGTCTAAATGGGCCAGAGGGTAAAAGTGGTAATTCTGGCATCCCTGGTGAGCCTGGGGTGTGCGATCCATCCATGTGCTACGGTAGCATGATGAGGAGGGATTCTTACAGCAAAGGCCCAAACTATTGATGTAAGGCAGCGTGACTGCAGGCACCAGTCGGAAGCTGATGCAGAACAGATATTCTCAGGAAGATCTCACTTTTACAGTTCCTCTCTGTCATGGAAACAAAACGTACCTCTTCTGACACCTTTTATGTGAGCATCACACTTTCTTTGATGGTATTTTTTATTATTATTATTATTATTATTATTATTCAGATGTTTTTGAACATGCTTTGAGGCTTTAATGATGTTAAGAGGATTAATGATTGGCTCCACTGAATACCTCTTATCCAAGCACCTTGTATGAGGTGTTGAATGTGCCAGCCATATAACACAGAATACTGACTGCATTTAAGCTACCTACGCATAGACACACACATCATCCATCAACACACTACAGCTACAGCCACGCACTACAGTTTGACAGATATCAGGGTTTGTGCACAGTTAGGCAATGTAAGTGGAGCACCTGTCATTTTAGGCGCACCAACAAGCTTAAATATCCAACTAAGATTTGACTGAACATCAAGAAAGCTTTTTTTGTTTTTCCAGCACAGTCAGACTAGATTGTTTATTTTGGAATTTTAAGTAATAAGCACAGCTTGTGTTTGAGGTGTTTATCTATCCTGTTGTATGAAGCTTTTGGCATTTAATAAACTCACAGGAAAGATACGATTTTGATACATGCTCTTATTTACTGTCGATTTTACGCTAGTGCACCACCCATGGCATGTACCACTTTAACATCACCTAGCTATATGCACATCAAGATATACTTCAAAACTGTGTTGGCCTGTGTCTGTATTAGATTACACATACAGGCAGATGTGGTGTATGTTGCACTAAATCAGATGTAGAGTACATAACGTGCATACACCCTGCCAATTCTTGTGAATGCCACACCTAAATAAAACCACCACTTCCTGTGTGGTACCTAAGCTACAGTGCTGTGAAAAAGTACGCGCCGCCTTCCTAATTTCTTATTTCTTTTCCATATTCCACTTCCTTAAAAGTTTCAGATCCTCACACACATTTTAAGATTAGACACACATAACCCAAGTGAATAAAAAATTAACACAGCATTTCATAAAAAAGAACATTAGAGCAACAATCAAGGCCAGGTAGGTTCAGGTAACGTTTTCCCCCCTCATTAAATTAAATCATCATTTGAAAATTGCATTTTGTATTTACTCAGATTATCTTTCTCTAATGTTAAAATTTATTTGACGATCTGAAACATTTTAAGTGTGACAAATATGCAATAAATAAATAAATATGGCCTGTGTGTACATTGTCTGTGCAAATTGTTGGTGAATGTTAAGGCTTGGTCAGATCTTAGATGTCTTAAGTAGGCTGCACTAAAGCATTTGACTGCAGTTGGCTGACATATTTGTCCCCTTATATTCTTGACGTTTGTACAACACTCTTGTGTGTCACTGTGGCTGGTACACTTTCTTATATTGCCCCCTTGTGTTACTTCACTGCATGTTGCGCTATAAACTTTTACTGCACGTAGAGCGAGTGCCACATGTTCCACTTGAAAACAAGAATAGCAAAAAATATGTTGATGATAGCCGAATAATTTAGCGATGAATTATGACAGCAATTGGCATGTTTCAGCACAAAACTGTGACTTTGTGTCTGGCTGTTTACTCACTCCTGTAAGCTTGTGTTCAAAAAGCCTTCAGTTTGACTGTGGTGCATTAAAAACCTTTTACAGCATCTCACCCCAGTTAAATTAATAGTTACCCTCCTATCTAGTGCATTTTCATTCATTGCCATGTCTTATTTGTTCTATATTTAGGATGCATATAAAAAAATGCCATCTATGAACACGCCAATTTTAGTTTCACATTTTAAGCCATTTATGTCCCCCCAGCTTACCTTTTATTACTGTAGCAGGTATTGTATTTTTTATTTATAAGAAAGTCACATCTGTGTATTTCAGCTGTGACTTGTCTTTAACGTCTTTTGTAATTTTATAATTTTGTGTAAAGGTATGACTTTTGTATGGTTTTTTTTTCATGTTTAAAGACTAGAATTAAAATATCTTTGAAATGATTTGTGAACTTTGTTTGGCACTTGCTGTCCTGTCTCTGAACTTTACGTTTATTTCGGCACTCCCATCCCATCACTGGTCTCATCTTTCTCATGGAAATTGTGGGTGTGGTTTGTACTCCTGCGAGTTTCCGTCCATCACTGAAGCATCAGAAGGGATTAAGTGTGATGGTTTGGGAAGGAAGAGAAGGAGACAGAGAAGCAGCGAGCCCATCACCTGGCTCATCCACCCAGGACTCTGCTTTAGGAAACTTGGAAGCGCTTCAGCTTTCTGTGGGCGGCGAGCGTACCTGGCAGACTTCAGAAATGACGAAATGCTCTGTTTCTACACTAGATGGCGCTAATTGGTAACATCATAGTGTTTGTATGAAGTTTTCTAAGAAAGACTCCCCCCCCCCCCCCCACCACCCCCGTTTTTTGAAATTACCCCCCCCACACCATTGAACCTTCTCCCGTTTTTTTTTTTTTTATTAATCCAA
>VUQK01022135.1:13470-29497 GCA_015106715.1 Bujurquina vittata | reverse complement strand
AACCTCATAGTGTTTTTATAAAGTTTTTTAAAAAAGACCCCCCCCCCCCCCACACACACACACACACATTTTTGGACAGTAGCCACTCAACACATGTGAATCTCTGCCTGTTTATATTTTTTAATTAATCCAAGCACTTGTGTTTATTTAATGCCCCATGAGGATGGCGCTTTCTGCAATAAACACACACTCAGTTCTCATTTTTCATGAATTGATATCATTTCAAATATGGAAACTAAAGCATAAAGGCACCTGCAGTGAGTATGTGGTTCACAATAGGCCTTTATCTCCTCCCGTACCTGAATTATGGCTGCACTGGAGTCTCCTTTAAAGCTGGAGGGCTGGTTTATTAGTGTATTTATATTTCCATACCTGCGAATCCTCCATACATTATAAAAACATGATCCGTGCTGATTTTATTTTTTATTTTATTTTTGGTGAATGCAGCTGGAGCCCTCTCAGATGAAGACGCGGACTTCAATAACTCGAGGTGATTAAAAGGCTCTGTCATTATTCTTTCACTCGTTAAGAAGGCCTCTCAGATTTCAAGTGTCTCCTTTTACACTCCTGAGCCGCCACATTCATCATGGGACCGGGCTGAAGTTTTATTGCGGCCGCTAGAGGAGGATGCAAAAACAAAAGCTGAGTGTGGGATGGACTCAAAGGGCAACTAGCCCCAATACACATTCTCAGTGGGGGGAAAAAAAAGAAAAAGAAAAATGCGAGCCGGGGCATGAGTCGAGTGCTTCTCTCTGCTCAATTTTGACACAGTTCAACACATTTCATCCACTTGGAAACTCCAGGTTATCCCTCGACGTTATGGGCGTACCTACATGTTTTTTCATCACAAAGGAGTAAGGTGAGGGACGGGGTCACGCAGCTCCATAAATACTTGGTGTGCCGGAGACTCTGGATGGACCCTGGAGGCGTAAATACTGCTGGAGGAAGCGCGCACACAGGAGAGCAGCGGCGATTTTTCTGCAAGCTGATACCTCATTTGTAGAAGGGCAGACTGCTAAAAGCCTCCTCAGTTACCACCGTGAAAGTTGTGGTGCCTCTGGCTAATATGGAAAGTCTATGATTCCGTATTGGCACAGCTATAGCATAACTTGTTGCGTTTTTCCACACTGAGTGCGATGTAGTTCACCTTCACATCTCAAAGTGAGCCGATTTGTCAAGATGACAGCGCTTACACCTTTGAACCGCGCTGTGCTTGGACTTGCGTGGAGCTGTTTGAGTTTCCTCCTGTGCGTTCATTGCGGTTTAAGTGACAACCATGTGCACTCCAGTTTTATTTACAGGAGGTTGCGCAATCACGAACGCAGGGAGATACAGAGAGAGATCCTCTCCATCCTCGGCTTGCCTCACCGTCCAAGGCCCTTCTCTCCCGGGAAGCAGGCGTCCTCCGCGCCGCTCTTCATGCTGGACCTGTACAACGCCATGGCAGTGGAGGAGGAGGAGGAGGAAGAGGAGGAGGGCGTGCAGCAGAGCGCAGGGAAGAGCTTTAGTGCCAAGGCTCAAGGGCACTCCAGGAAAAGTTACTACAACCCGCAGCATGCCGGCTACACCCGTGTGGCACAGCCTTACCGAGCGGCCCCTCTCGTAGGCCACAGCGCCGCGCTCACCTCAGCGCACGACACCAACTTCCTCAATGACGCCGACATGGTTATGAGTTTTGTCAATTTGGGTAAGTGTCATCACGGTGGGCTCAGTATCCACCATGTTCTATGCAGTCAAACTCATACATGAATGAATAAAATCGAAATTATATGCAGGTGATTCATGATATGATGGACACTTAAATAAATCGAGTTATCCATCATTCAGCCGATTTCCTCAACTCAGATAAGTGGGGCGTTTTAAAAAGGTTTTGCTACTGTTATTAAATACAACAAAAAAAAAACAAATAAAAAATAGGAGACACACCAGCACAATCTGAATGAATTTCTTAGCCCGTATTTTGTCATGCAGAACATCATCACTTATTTTGGCAAATAACTGGACACGTGCACATTGTTTTTAAGCAACCTGCGCAATAACCTCTCACACAAAACCTGCTGAACAGCGAATTTAAGTTTGATCACTTTTAATGAAATTTTTGCATCTAAATGTAAACATTTAAAGTGCATCAGTCATTATCAGACTACTGAGAGGTTACTGCAGCCTCCTGTGAAATATTTTGGAGCAAACACAATTAAGCTGAACATTTTCAACCTTCAGTTTGTGCTGCTTTCCATTTAAAAAGAAAGAAAAAAGAAAAAAAAGCAGCTGATATGTATAATGATTGTGTTTGTTCGGTAGCTGCGACCCTTAACCCAGCAGTTCAGAGCAACTTATCAGATGACTGTCTGACCTTGAGAAAATGAGTCTAAATTATTTCCTGTTGTTAAAAAGAGGGTGATACTGACTGATACTCATTCTTGAGGTTCTGTCACTAAGAGAAAACCACTAGCCTATTTCCTCATATTTATGCCATTTGTAGCATTTACTGTTTATTGTTAAAACATTAGTAGTGCCACTTGGAAAATGAATTAAAATATTACAGCCCTGCAGAACCCCAAACGAGGTCTTGAAAATCACTGTAAAATATCCTTCACACAATCTTACTGTTTTATTTTGAAGGATTGTATTTTCCAAAATACAAAGTAAAACATGTTAAAGTGAATTTGCGGGGACTTGCTTGTAACATTATTCCCTCACCTTGGTCTCAGCCCATCTGTTTCCACTTACCACTATACCAGGGCATGTACACTGTCAGGCTTGAAGGCTCTGCTCTCATTCTGGAGACTGTCAGAGAAGTGTTCAATGGGGCTCTGTCTTTATTACAGTACACTCAAATATAGCTACTGACCTCAACAGTTTTAAAAATGTCTATGTGGCATTTCATGAGGTTTAATATGCTTACTGTAGAATCAATAAGAAGACGGCTATTCAAACATCCAAGCACGCAAAACAGTATATAAAAGGGCTTAAGCTATAATGAAACATCAGTCATTCTATAATTTCATTACAGTCCAGTCCAGAATAAGCTGAATAAATTTAATATGCAAGAGATCAAAAAAAAAAAGAAAGCAAAAAGCAAGCAGCTCAGTCTTACCAACAGGTGATGTCATTTTTATTTAATCTTTTGCTATTTCAAAGGTAAACGCTCCATGTTCTCAGTGGCGCTTCTGTTTCAGATTACCACCCGTTGCTAATATAATGGAACACGCTCAGTGGGTAAAAGTCAGACCTGACCTCTGACCTGTTTGTGCTAAGTAACGGCAGGCGTCGCTTCTCGATAAAATATCAGGGAAATGCACTGTGTGATATCACCGTGGATGTCCGCTGACCTCAGCCACGTGCCTCTTCTCTGCTACCAGGTGGAGGTGTGAGACGGCTGAGGTCATTTTGTCAGCATGTTCCCAACATAGGTATGCTGAAGCTCTGGAATTCAGGATATATAAATTTTTGAATCCAAAAACAGATACAAGCCCTTAGGGGGGAAAAAATACAAGCTGTGCAAATCTTCTGGTTTTTTTCCATACGAGTATAAAACAATCCCCCATTTTTAAAAAATTACAAGCCTGAAAGGACATCTTTTGTTATCTGCTATATTAGAAATATTTTGTTTTCAAGCCCAGTGCTTAGCGATTTTTATGAGCCCTAGCAGAGGTCAGTGTGAGGTCAGAAATGAGGTCAGAGTAGACACTCATATGATGCTGAAGAATCCTGTCTGGTCTTTTTTCTCACTTGAGGAGCAGACGAAAGTGTCTTTAATTGAAATCAGCCTGTTTTTCTTAACTGACAGCCCATTCATCATGGCCAGAGAATGCAGTTAGGCACACAGTAGAGGGCCTGTCTGGGAACTGCTACCTGTATTGAGTTGACTGATTTAATGAACTGGAAAGTGCTTTTGTCGGTAGTCAAAATGTTTGGATTGGACCTTGAATGCGAAAGAAGATGTGATAAATTACACTTTTTTTCCCTGCGCGTTAATGCTGGCATATTTTCTCCTTTGAGCAGCGTAAGCAGCGGTTCAGGAGCTGAACTCATATTTTTCTATCAGTGTTTCTTCCCAGTAGAAATGAATGAATAATTCGCCATAAAATATTTTCTTTTTCAGTGGAGAAAGATAAAGATTTTTCTCACCAACGAAGGCACTACAAGGAGTTCCGCTTCGATCTGACTCAAATCCCGGATGGGGAGGCGGTGACTGCAGCAGAGTTTAGGATCTATAAGGACCGTAGTCATGGCCGCTACGACAATACTACTCTGAAGGTTAGCATATATCAAGTCATCAAGGAATACCAAAACAAGTAAGTGCCAGATCAAAATAACTGTTTACCTTTGTAGTCTCTGATAGTTTTATTGAATAATGACAGTGTCCAACAATATGTCACTAAAAATACCTTACGTCAGCCTCAAACATTAAAATTTCTCATTATAAGATAACAGAAGACTTTGTTCTGTTCATAAATTTCTGCTTCACTAAAACTCATGAAAGCATTCCTTTTGCTAATGTTGCTACTTGCATTGAACTAAAATGTCTCAGTACTTTTTGGTGTACAGATTGAAGGATATACTGCTTCACCTTGAGGCAACTGTTTGCTGTGATTTGGCGCTATATAAATAAAATTGAATTGAATTTTGTGAGAATAATTCATTGTAGATAAACAGGGGATAGAAAATAGTTCTAAAGCGAGGCAGTATTTAAAAAAGGTCAACGCAAAGGATCTACTTTAAGTTTGTTCTGTTATTTAAATATTCTGGAAATACAGGTAGAAAAAAGTATAATAAAGTAGCCAGGGAAAACCATTTAAAAGTATTAGCATCTTGGTTTGCATCTTATTTCATAATTAAAAATAGTCCAGTGGTTATTGTCTGTCAGGGCTGAAACTTTCCACTTGCAAAGCGCATACTTCCATGTCAAACTCTGTTCTCCTTCATTCGCACCATGTCTGCCTTACAAATATAGTTCTCGGATAAAGAGAACTCCATTAGCAAGTTGGCCACTTAGGAAGCTTGGGAGGTCCGTCAGTTATCACTCGTCTTGTGTTGCCTGCCAAGCTGGCCGTGTCCCAGATGAAACCACGAGGGCCCGTATCAGGGGGGCTCCCTCGGGTGCTCCCGTGGTCACTGTTATGCCCACCACCTGCCTGTCCTAACAATATTCCGGAAGTTTAAAGCAAGACATAGCTGAATACACAAGGGGGCACTTAAAAGTGGGCCCACATTTGCTTGCCAAAAATGTGTGTGGGTGATTGAAGCGAAGATATGGCCCTCCAGGGCTTTGAAAAGGTCCGAGTCAATGGACTCTGGCATCTTAAAGGGGAAGACTGCTCAGTTCATGTTTTCACACATGCTTTCATGGAGAATAGTGCGTTTGAATTGGTGTTCACAAACTGGGACAAGTCTTTCACAGTGAATGAAATCTTAGAGAACAGTTTGCTTAATTTTTCTGTGAGTATTAATGCTTTAATTAATTCATAGTCTGATTACTGTTGAGTTGTAATGCCATTCAGAGTCTTTTATGTTTTCCTGCAGTGGCAGGCAGAATGCTGCTTATAGACACAGATGAGTTTGAGCCTGTGTTCTTCACCAGGTTCAAGCATTACACATACTAAATAAGTGTGCCATAAACCTCCAGTCATTTTCTACAGAATGATGATTATATAAATACTGATGATTGCCAGTGGTTTTCATCTGGCTCATTCAACAAAACCAGTTGAGCGCAGACTGAACAGGTTGCGGTCTCAGTAGCAAATGAAAATAATTTTGTTCGGGTATTTTAGGGGTTTAAGAGACCGACCGTAAACATTAACATAAATCTTACCGAATCAAATCCAGCAAAAGCCCTTGTTTCACCTCTCCACAGTTCCTGCCATTCACTTAAAATCACCTGTTACGTAAAACTTGCAGCTTAGTGATACATATAGAAAATGTATTAAATAGTACTTCTTTTTTATATAGCAAAAAGACTCCTTGCTACTATAACATGAGTGTGACCCTGGATAGAAGATGCTGGTATTACAGTAGCCTGCAGAGCCTTTTGTTAAGCAGAATGCACTGTGTATATGGTCCTGAGGTCCAGTAAGCCCTTTGAATGCACTTTATAAAACTTGCAGGGTTTATATTTGCTTGCTGGTGTCTTCACTGCCTTTCTTAGAACATTTCAAAGTCCATGAAACTGTCGTCCTTGCACTGATGAATGGATAACACAGAGACAAAAGCAACTCTGTAAAAATGCTCTGTTTCATATCCACACGTGTGGTACCCTTAACGGATACTTTTCGTTTCAGACAGCTGCACACCTACATCAGAGTTACACCTTCACTGGTACTGAACTTTGCTCTTGAACATGAACTGCTAATGGAGAACACTGACTTGTGAACATAGTTTGTTAAACACAGAGCAGTCTGAAAAGTTTTGAATTACCGCTACACTCACGTTCTCTGTGGAACAGTAGAGCTAGTGACCCCAGATTAAAATGTAGGATAAACATTTGTCCTGTTGGATACAGTTACAAACCTTTACCTACTCAGACTAAATTATCCCAGGAAATAAGCTAAAGCTACAAATGTCAAAAGGGAAGTTTAGAAGTATGTCATGCATAAAGATTATGCTTCATTTTTATTACACCTGCAATAAACACATAAGTGGTTCCTGAACTACTGATGGAAAATCTTGGTTGTCTCCGACCAGCATCAGGCAACCATAAAAACCTAACAGGCTCTGCTTTATCTGATCTGCCACTTGAAAGGAATCCAATGCAAATTAGAAAGCGGGGCTTTTTTTCCAGCTTGGAGTTGATTGAGGCCTTATGTCAAGCTTAAGTAAAAAAACAAAAGCAAAAAACCAACAAAAAAAACAGCTGATATGCATGATTCATAGCACCTGAAAGTTCTGAAGTACTGGCAAACCTTGTACCACACAACTCTGCTATTTATTACTAGTCAAAGGTTTTTCCAACAATAGCACAGCTCTCTTTTCAGGTCCAGCTCACAGCAACGACTTTAACACTCTTACAGAAAAAAAATCAACACATTTCAAAACTAAGACAAAATGGTTGCTTTCCTAAGGCGGGAGGAAAGAATTGCCACAAAGTTTCAAATAAAGTACTCATTAATGATAAGATTCAGTCCATATGTTCCAGAAAGTGTACTTGCATGTACATTAACCAGCCACTTTATTAGGTACGCCTTGCCAGTAATGGGTTGGACTTATTTCTGTGTTCAGAGCTGCCTTATTTCTTGATGGCACAGATTCAACAAGTTGCTGCAAACATTCCTCAGAAATCTTTGTCCGTATTGATATGATCATGCAGTTGCTGCAGATTTGTCAGCTGGACTTCCATTGTGCCAATCTTTCGTTCCACCACTCCCAAAGGTGCTCTGTTGGATTGAGATCTGGTGTCTCTGGAGGCCATTTGAATACAGTGAACTCATTGTCGTGTTCATGAAACCAGTTTGAAACAATGTGAGCTCTGTGACATGGTGTGTTATCCTGCTGAAAACAGCCATCAGAAGATTCAAATCAATTCAGGTTTATTTATATATAGTGCCAAATCGCAACAACAGTCACCTCAAGGTGCTTTATACCAGAATAAAAGCCCTACATTTTTGGGGAGAAAAGCCCCCAAATTAGATAATATCTGATAAGCAGCCCTGTGTGAGGGTGGGAAGGAAAAACTCCTGTTTAACAGGAAGAAAGCTACGGGAGAATGAGGCTGAGAGGGAGGGCCAGCTATCTGCTGTGACTGGTTTGGGGGTGAGGGAAAAGAGAAAAGAAAAAAAATAGCCTAGGGAGGAAGATATATTGTGGTAATAAGAGATGAACATGGTCAGCAACAATACTCAGTGCTTTATGGTCATTCTTCCCAACAAGGTGTTTTCCCCCAGACAGCTGCCGCTCACTGGATGTTTTCTCTTTTTTGGAACATTCTTTATAAACCCTCGAGATGGTTATGCAAGCAAAATCCCAGGAGATCAGCAATTTCAGAAAAACTCAGACCAGCCTGTCTGTCACCACAACCATACCACGTTCAGTCACTTAAATCACCTTTTTTTTTTACCTATTGTGATGCTTGGTTTCAACTTCAAAAGGTCATCTTGATGATGTCTGCATGCCTAAATGCATTGATTTACTGCCATGTGATTGGCTGATTAGATAGTTGTGTTACAATCAGCTGAGCAGGTGTACCTAACAAAGTGGCCGGAGAGTGTCTGTACCAGCTGAGTGTGCATCATTTGAACTGTAATTTGTTTAGCACAGATGTTTATGAAATTGTTTTCATTTACCTTTAGAGATGCAGAGACGTTCTTACTTGACTCCAAAAAGGTCCAAGCATCAGATGGAGGCTGGCTAGTGTTTGATATAACAGCTACCAGTAACCACTGGGTGATGAATCCTCAGCAGAACCTGGGCCTGCAGCTCTGTGTGGAGACTGTAGATGGCAAGTGGAGTTCAGTTTTTCTTTCCATGATTTTGTTCCCCCTCTTAGATTTATTTTAAACTCTTAGACTTTTGAAAAGGTCAAGTTCATCTTTTCAGACAATTCACAATATCTGCATTTGAAATCAGGTCAAATGTCTGACAGTGTTTTGATTGTGATTGTTTACCGCCAATTCCCACCAATTAACTGCCATAAATCAACAAATCTGGATCACTCGACCTGGTTTTTGTATTTGTACTTACTCTGAAAGCAGTCATAAATAGATTTTTTTTTAAAAAAACAAACAAAAACCCCACTGAGTTTAAATGTTGTTGTAAAACTTTTATTTACCTTTTATTTTTTTAAAGGACGAAGTATAAACATAAAATCTGCCGGGATCATCGGGAGGAACGGGCCCCAGTCCAAACAGCCGTTCCTGGTTGCTTTCTTCAAGGCCAGCGGGGTGTTGCTTCGCTCAGTCAGAGCTGCTGGTGGGAAAAAAAAGAACCACAATCGCAATAAATCGAATAATCAACAGCAATCCTCAAAGGCACCAAAAACTGGAGGTATGTGCCGTTATAATACGGCTTAGTTGCTAAAACATATTTTTGTGACTAGTTTGTTCTACCCCCCACACACAGAATCTTTATATTAGATCCATTTCACTACCTCCTTTGTTCCCACTGCTGACCCGTTCAGCAGACTGTCTGTCCGTGCTTGTCAGATTAAAAATTATTGGTCTGTATTTCCACAATCGCTTAGCAGTGCTCGCCAGAGGATGACGTTTCTTATGTTTTATTACCTGATATATTCCTTCCCCTTTGGTTTCAACCTCAAAACAAACCTTTCATTTTATTCCTATTACTGGTAAGAATCGTAATTAATGAGTAAGTGTTGTTAGTTTCACGTTTGTCTTTCCCTTCATGGTGTGAAGTGTAATGAACTTGACAGCCACGAGGAGGCAATTGTAATCTTAGTTTTGCTTTTGTTTGATTTCTGATTTCTTTCTTTGGAAACAAATGAGTTTATAAGTGGCCAAACATTTCATTGTCTATTTCAGTAAATAATCTATGCTGTTGGGTATATTAATGATTCTCTGAAACTGTAGCATCTTGCAGTAAGCAAAAAGAAAAATGCAAAGACTTATTTCCTGCCATAAGAAGTTGTGCTATTTTTCAGATTATAACACCAGTGAACAGAAGCAAGCCTGTAAGAAGCATGAGCTTTATGTCAGCTTTCGGGACTTGGGCTGGCAGGTAAAACAAACATTTTACATCTCTTGCAAAATGTTAGGTAATAACACTAAAACTATTCATTTAGTCAGATTATGAACACGCATAAGTGTTATTAGTGACGGATATTAACTGTCCTCTGTTTGTAAAGGATTGGATCATTGCACCGGAGGGCTACGCTGCTTTTTACTGCGATGGCGAGTGCTCGTTTCCACTCAATGCGCACATGAATGCAACAAATCATGCTATTGTGCAAACGCTGGTAAGCATTCTTCATGGCACGGAATATTGTATTGCACACATGCATCGCAGTAAAGTCGTGTCCTAAGCTAATAATATTCTTACCATTTGCAACTCTGTGCCGCTGCACCTCTTTTAAACATACTTTATGTTCTCATTTATAGGTCCATTTAATGTTTCCTGACAATGTGCCAAAACCATGCTGTGCCCCAACCAAGCTCAACGCAATATCAGTACTTTACTTTGATGACAGCTCAAATGTTATCCTGAAGAAATATAGAAATATGGTAGTTAGATCTTGCGGGTGCCATTAGTGGTGAGGCCAATTTTAATTTATGCAGTCTGGCATGGGAATTTGCTGGAGGTGTGATGTCATGTTCAGTATTATGTATATAAAGTTTTATTAATTTATTTTCCGTTTTTAAGATAGCACTGAATATTTTGATATTTAAATGAATAGGACAAAATATTGATTTTGCTTTACAACAGTTATCATTTAACTTCTCCGTCCGTTGGCATATACTTTGTATTGGTTAGGACTGTATATCTTTTATGAGAAAAATATTCACTGGAGTCACTATGATTGCTTCCCCTGCTGTTGTTTTCTTTTCTCCTACTCCAATATATAGTGTGCTAATAAATGTTTAATACGTTCAGTAAATTGTTGGCCACTATATTTCAGTGCTAATTTCTTAATGAGTTCTCTTCCAGAACAGAACAGTAATCGGTTATGGCAGATGCATACAGACTAGGGGCCCACATTACTGTAACACAAGTACTTTTTATTAACAAGGGAGATCTCCATATTAGCATTAACGTCCCAACTTCAACAGGCTGTTGGAAATCTTTGAAATAAATTGGATCACAGGATTAAAAAAAACAAAACAAAAAACACTGATTGTTCTTTAATATAAACCAAACTACCCAAAGCTGTTTTCAAGCTGTCACCATCTTTCAGCGTTGATACTCTTTCACCTTTTCCAAGCCAGTTTTTTTTTCTTCTTTTTTCAATGTTCAGAGAAGTGGGAATATGTCAGTCTGGAATGAAACGCTTATAATGTCGAGTGTTCACTTATTTTTAACAATGTTTATCTCTTACATAAACACTGTTTCTCATTTTTCTGTGGACTTTGTCATAGTTACAAACATCTTTGCTCCACACATATTTGAGCTCATGTTTGGAAAGTAGTGTATCTTAATGTAGAGTGCTGTGTATTTAATAAATGTACTACTTGAAAGCTCTTATCTTTTGCTTGGCTTTTCAACTTTTCTGTTTCCATTTATCATGTGCAACTATAAATCTTTTTTTTTTTTAACCTGGTAGAATAAATGCATTATTTAACATCTTTTTATGTATTTCTGTTTGTAATTCAGTGGATGTTTTACACGCTGCAGCCAGACTACCGTCTCAGATTTATCAATATTTGACAAGTATGAATAAACTAAAGGTACACCCACAGAGCCTGCTGACATGCTCTTGGAGAGTGGTAATGCTAGTAGTATGGAGCTAGCAGCAAGACAATGCAGTGACCTCCAAAACCAGCCCAAAAGGGTGATTATCATGAGATGGCCAGCAGAGAAAAGCATAGAATTTTCCAGATAATGATGTAACGTGACCGTCAGTCACATTATTTATGTGACGTGCAGGATGCATATATACTTACATGCCATAAACTCACATTTTGCTTGCTGCCATCTGTTTAGAGGTAAGATTCACCCCTGGAAACAAAGTGGAAACCATAAATAAAACCAAGTGAGTGTTGGTGCACTCATCCTGCAGGACTTCCTGAAAAGTGGGAGGGAATGTGCTATTTCCAAAAAAAGTGTCGTGGTTACGCAGAGCTCTTCAATGGTCTTGGAAATGTAGGGATTAGGTTAAGGATTAATATTTATTTGCACAACTGTGTTGACCCTCGCTGAACACAGGATATGTACTGTTGCACTTTTCCCCCTCCACCCTCCCACTTTTATAACATTTTTTCTGACATGGCAGAACATTGAGTGACTGTATTTCACTTAATTAAAAGCAGTGGCTGGCCTGCCCAGATGTTATGCGGGCTCCGTCTAAAAGGAGTGTTGACATTCGGTGAATAGAAGAGGCCACCTGCTAACTTAACTCTTGGCTTGAGGGGTGATTTGCATTCCTGTGGCCTGTTGCCTGGCATGATTACTCCTAGCACTTAACAATCCCATCTACTGTTTAATATGATGGATTCTTTCCAATTCAGCAACATTTCTTCCTTGTCTGTAATGCAGGAGCTGCTATGAATGAGCTTCTATTTGGGCTCTCCAAAACTACACAAACCTCTCAAGAGCAACCTCTTGACCACATGAAAGGCTAACAATTGCCATACTCGGGGCAGATTAATATAGTGGCCCCTTTTCCTCTGAGACCCCCGTGGTCAGAAACAGCCAGACCGTGAGTCAGAGGTGCCTTGACATTTATCGGATCTGCACTTGTAGTGACCACATCTGAAAAAGGTCACAACCTCTGGTAGTTTACTTTTCATGAAGGGTTGCTTGTGAATTATTCATGCATCATGCACTCAGTTTAGAGTATATGTCACAACATGCTGCTGGCTTTACATAAACATAGTTACATAATGTTGGGATGTGTTTCCAAGTGCTGATATTCATTTTTTTTCTACCACAAACATGTTTATTCTCTTTACCTGATTAAGAAAACAGACATATCCATGTCAGCAGCTGTTAAGAACATGTTCTTTTATTCAGCAAACAGGATATATTTATTAAGGAGACATCATCTTGAGGCTCTTACCAGACTGGGCCAAAAGTCACAAGTGCTTGATGATTCAGGTCATTTTAATGTAAACTGAGCCACCACAACAGGAAATGCTTTGACCAACACTGAAAAACAAATACCAAAAGCTGATTTAACGAGCCATTAATCTTGTCAGACGGAGGTGGCCACTTAGAGATGTCCTCTGATAAAATGAGAATCACAGATTAATTTTTAAAAAAGAGGCAATACCTCAAAATCTGTTTTCTTTTTGATAAAAATGAAATCCCTTTGAGTTCAGTGATATGTAAGATTTTCAAGGCAAATAGCAGCTGATTCTAAATGTGCAAAAGCACACGGCAAAAAATGTTTTAGAAATGCTGAAAAAGAAACAGGACAGGACAGTACAAATTTCTCCGGTCACTCCTCATTTCTTTCACTTTTGCTTCCAAGGAGCCAGACATTCTTGTAATTGTTTACAGTGGTCTTGAGCAACAGTTCTCCAGCTTTCTGAAGGTCTTTCAAAGGTTTTCTTTGGATATTGGCTGTTTTTCAATTATTTTCAGTCCAGTCCTTTTACCTGACCTTTCAGAGGAATGTTTTTTGTTTGTTTGTTAAGCCACTTAGCGCTGACCTATGAATCATTCAAGCATAAACAGGCACCTAACTTTAAGGGATGAATCAGTGTTATAGCTTTACATAAAAGACAATTTAGCAAAGAACCAATTTTAAATTGTATCTTTAGACACTTTGTTGCTAGCAGCCTGTCACAGGAGCACATCATTAGTTGAATCTATGAAAAATGGCAAAGATGACACAATTTGACAGGCATGAAATTGTATTTTTAAACCACCAAGGTGACTCCCAAAGTGCTGTTAACTGAAAAAAATGTCATATCTTAGCATGGTATGCAGTGTGTACTTAAAACTGGACAAGTGGCGGACAAAAGAAGAAATAGCAGTCCTAAAAAGCTTTATATGGCAGATGAACAGTATCTGAAAGTCATGTCCTTAAGAAATGGGGAAAAAAATAGCAAAGACCTGGCACAGGGACTGAAAGATGCATCTGCCCCTTCAGTTGATCCATCAACTGTTCACTGAAGCCTCATCAGAAATGATCTCAGTGGAAGGGTGGCTGTCCAGAAGCCATTCTTAAAGAAAGGGAACAGGGAGAAAAGGCTGAGGTATGCCAGTGTCTACAGCCATCTGTAAAACACAGTTGAGTCTCTGTCATAGTTTAGAGCTGCCTTTCAGCCAGTGGTGTTGGGGATCTTGTTAAAATGGATGGAATTATGACTGTAGAAAAGTACAGTCAGATTTTTCACCAAGCATTACCATCTGGAAAGCGTCTGATTGGCAGACACTTTGAGTTTCATTTTTCAGCATGACATTGATCCCAAACATGCTGCCAATGCAGTAAAAGCATACCTGGATAGAAAAACCCTCAATGGAACAATATCAGTCATGGATTGGCCTCCTCAGGGCCCAGACCTCAACATTGCTGAAGCAGTGTGGGATCATCTTGACAGACAACAGGACAAAAGGCAGCCAACATCCAAAGAAGAGCCTTGGATGTCTTTCAGGAAGCCTGGAGAGTTATTCCTGAAGACTGGTTAAAGAAATGACAAGAAAGCTGCCTTTTTACCCTGCATTTCACTCTTATGTACTCCATTGCCATGCATGTTTATGTTTCAATAAATCATTGCACCTATTTCCCATTTTCCTAGCAAAATATAAAGAAATAAAAAAAGTCCACCATATACTTTTAACATCGATTCCAGTAAATGTCATCAAGGCATCCGACCTTTGTCAAATACTTAATACAATTTCTATCAGTGATTTCTTTAACGTGTATGTTGAAGTACTATGAGTTGTTATTCATTTTCTAATCAAGTGCTGTGAATCAGATTGTTTGAAAGAAAAAGTGCATGCAGCCAGCTGTTCATGAAAGAGAAGATGGACTTTACAGAAATATACCCATGAACTGTGAAACTAAACATTTATTCACAGTCTTAGTGAAGATATGCTCGCTACTGCAAAGGCACACTTCTACTTAAAAGTAACATTTTTGACTCTGTCATTAATGTAATCGATTACTGCTGCTGTCGTCTCTAATACAGGCAGGTTAGGTGATTGAAACAAAGCTTAGTTTGATCACATTTTGTTCAGTCTAATATAACTGCACAAAATAATAGCCTTTGTTCATTTAGTTTAGTAATGCCATCTTTCATTGATTTACACTGTAGCAACCAGAGATCTTTTTCTCTCTGTGGCTCAGAGTTTATTTTTGCAGTGTCACCTTGCAGTCCATCCACAAGACAAGTGAAATTGTATCTAATAAAAATGTTGTGTAGTTTACCTAATTCATCTCACCACATATGGTTCTCCTTATTTGTATTCTGTGGGTGGGCTAGGGCTTCCATACAGCTCAATCAGACCCTCTTGAAAGGGAGACCATATGGGTCACATTTTTACACATTGTTTGGTATGACAAGCCTGCAGCAGGACCATCGAGGAATGTGTCCTCTCAAAGGGCAGTGCAGAAACGCTATTATGTTTGCTTGTTGTTCCCCTGTGTACATTAGCTTCTAGAGCCAGAGAAGAGAGTTTTTTGGGTTCGCTAAGTTACAGCAGACTGTTCGAGAACCAAGCTGTCACTTCCAATTAATATTAGACTTGGCACCTGTGCATTTCAATTGTTTCAATATTTTCAAATCTTCTCCCTATAGATGTTTTTTTAAACATGCATTAAAATTCATTGGTCTTTCCTGAGGCAATGCAATGAAGAGACCCGAATTGTAAATTTAAATGTCCAGTTTACTTTGCATGTGTTTTTAAATGCTGACTGAACATTGCGCTCTTTTCTTCTTCTATCGCATGCGGCATTTGCAAACTAGATTATTCCATGGGAATCCACAGAGCATGTGAGTCTTTTAAGAGTCCTTTGTGATTTCTTTCTCAGCACAAAAACAACAGCTAATATGATATGCTATGATTAAATATGCCTGATGTCTTCTTTTCCATCTTGTTTAGTTATGTATTTAATTAGTTATTTTTGTTACGTTGCTCCCTGCTTTAGATTTTTCCCAATAGTTTTCGTACACTTTATCCTTCTCCTTGTGTTCATGTTTGTTCTGAAGGACTTTCTTTGTCATGTCAGTTTTACATAATGAACCTTGACTTTTGGTTTTGCAACAAGTTCCTGCATTTGAACCAAGCAGCAAGGCTGCTAACCCCTAGCCAGCTGCTGTTCCGGAGAAACTTGGGCCCCATTTACATGGGAACGTTTTCAGTGTAAACGATGTTGTTTTACTGTTTTCTTTTTTTGAAAAGTAACGCATTCAGATCAAAAACAATCTCCGTTTACAGTGAAATACAAAAGATACTGAAAACGCTGTAGTTG
>VUQK01022132.1:18678-32917 GCA_015106715.1 Bujurquina vittata | reverse complement strand
ATAAAAGTGTAATTTTTTTTATATTTTAGTATATTTTTATAAAAAAAAAAATATAATAATCACAGAAAAAATATATATATATATATATATATATATATATATATATATATATATGAGACACTGTTTAACCTACATCCCACTAGGACTACTGATTAAAGTAAACTAATGTATAACTGTATAATGATAAAATTCTGACATTTGATGGTTCCAGCCTTGTGAATCAGTTTGATCCTCCTGCATCTCTGACACTGATGCCCCCCCAAGTAGATGGCACTTGCTATCACAAACTGGTAGTTCTCCAACATCTTGCTGCACACAATAAAGGATCTGAGCTTCCTTAGAAAGTAGAGTCTGCTCATCCCCTTCCTGTACACAGCACAACTGTTGGTCCTCCAGTCCAGTCTGCCATTCAGATGAATGCCAGCTACCTGTAGTTTCCACCTCTTCTCCCATGATGTTAATGGGCTTAGTCGCAGTTTTAGAAGTTGACCACCATTTTGTCTTGCCATCCAGGTGAGAGTGACCTCGTTGCAAAAGGTAAGTAACTGCATCATCCACCCCCACATGAGGCTTGTGAGCAAACTGAAGAGGGTCGAGAGCATGTTTCACCTGCAAGCTATTATCTAGAGCTTATATGTTATAAAACATTTATCTTTTCTTCACACATTTTATATAATTACTGTTCTTTTTAAAATATTATTATTCACAGTTAACTTGCATATAACATAAAACAAAAACCTAATTTCTTTTCTCTTATAAAAACTGTAGTCTTTCTCCCAAAAATTCCCACTGGAACCTAAATACTTACCCACCTTTGATTTATTGTGAGTAACTCATTATCTTATAGAACAAAAGCAGGGTCACTTGCATCCATAAATTCATGTAAAACCTTATAAAGAATCAGGAATGTTTTTGAATTAAGCCTGAAGTGTGAGTCATCATCAGAATACGTGAAGGTCTGCTTTTTAAAATTGTTCTCCCAAATTTTTCTTCCCTTGAAAGGACAAAAAACATTCAAATTTGCAAACATCAAAACATTTACTTCCAAAAACTTTTTTTTATTGTTGTTTCTCCAAAAAACAATAACAATGAGTTGAGATCGGGGTTAGCGTTACCTCTCAGAGGGTTAACAGTATCTCATGCATGATTTAATGTGCAGACACTGCATTTAGTATTGCAGTGACTAAAGCGCTTCAGCCGTCATGACTCATGAGTCTGCAGATCGTGGCACCGAGCAGAGATGTCAGCGAATGGGAATCCAGTTGAATTCCAAATATTGCCATCGTGATCAGGTAAGACTTCAGGACAGCACCGGGTTAGATAAACTCGTGGCTTGGTCCTACTTCAATACCAATAAATGATTAAAGGTACTAAAAAATTTAATGTTATGAGCACGGAATGAGTTGGCAATATCAAACAGACATAATTTAAAAAACAGGCATTGTTACCAAAGAGTAATGCTCATCTAAACTAAATAAACTTTGTCTCAACATTCATCAGAGGCATTTCTCTTTTGAACACTTACAGATGTGATGTCCTGCAGCTTAATAGACATCGCTGTACATGAAAATCGTGACAATAAAACATGTTTCAAGCTCCTTCATTCATCCATGAACAAAATGAATTGTGTTTACATTGAACTAGGACCACCACACTAGAGGCATTTGATTTGCCTAAGCTGTCTCTCTCTCTCTCTCTTTTAAAGTGACCAAGAGACTGTCCCCACCCCCCTTATTTTGAGGTGTGAGATACTTTAATCAGGACCAATGGCAAATTAGAAGGGTATTTTTATCTGTTAAAATGGTTAGGGTTCAGTCAGTGAGGTGCAGGTTAAGTTGAGCTGTCTGAATCTGTTTTTCAGTTTTATAAGGAAACAGAAGTAGAAAAGAAATCCTTTAAGGTGAAAATGACTGAAAATAACAGTTTTTCCACCAAAAAAATCTACATATGTGACCTGATAATGTTTTGCAGTGCATTTTTAAAAATATATATTTAGTGCTTGGATAAGAAATCCCAAAAGAAAAGGGTAATAACTGGCATTAAGCTGCTCAAAACATCCTTTGGTTCCTTTGCAGTCAGAATGTGAACAACACAGTATAAAACTCCTGGTGATAATAGACCACTTTCAAAATGGCTCACTTTTTGGTGGCATAAATGTACTTTCCGAACTGCGTCAGGGTCAGCCAGAACCATAATGGTAAATCAATACCTCACAGCTCACACCTTCTTGAGTGGTACTCTCTATTTTTCCTCCTCAATGCATTTTGTCTTTCTTGCACAAACGAGCGATCTTTCAAATTCTGAAGATGGCCTCCGAGGAGGCAAACTCAACAACAACTTCATTTCCCCGCCGGGAACGCTGATGATCTTTGAAGGCACGCGCGCGGCAGCGGATGACAATGTGATTGATACTGCGAGATGCAGCAATGTTTGCTGTTGTCCAATAAATTCACCTGCTGTGGAGCTGTAAACATTATGATATTACAGTGAAGGCAAAGAGGAAACCGTTTGATCACACTTCATTTTAACTACAATTTGGTGAATAAAGATTGATAGATAAATAAAAACGCAATTTTTTTCTTTTAGTACAGATGAATGCATACAACTAGTAATGCGTGCAAGCGCTGAAAGAAATGTCATCTTTGTCAGCCGCAATTTAAAAGTGACATTCAAACTTGTTAAACCAATTAGCACATTCAACCCTGCCTGAGGCAAATGACACGACCGGATGACAAAGAGCTAATGGCCACGACTGTTCAAACACCCCACGCCTCTCATGTCACTGCGCTCAATGTATACAGAAAACTAAAACAGGCAATTATCTGTTTCCAAGGACAAACTGTGCAGCAATCAATCAAGTGTTTTCTGAAAGTTAGCATACTGGTTAGAGAAAATCGCAGGGTCTGATTAGCTCAGATCTCAGGTGATTACACAGTCCAGTAGTCCGAGCAGTAACCAGTGATAATCACTGTGGTTCACTGAACTTTAAATGACTCGTCTAGTGCTGTCACAGTCATGCTGTTTTAAATAGAGCCCAGTAATGGCTTGTGTAACACTCTTCCTTCATGGCACCCATTCATCTACATTAGCGCCACACACAGAGTTTTCTTTTCTTTCTTTTTTCTTTTTGGATGAAAGAATCAAGAAGTAAATTAGACCGCTATTGTTCACCATTTTCTCTACATGTTCTTGGTGCTTTCAGGGAAACACGTGCGACGCACTTCAGAACTGCTTTATAGTCCTTCCGATTCTTCTCTGGCTTCCAACTTCCCAAAATGTCTGGGCAAAGCAGCAGATCAACTTCTGAATTTCACTCCCCATGGTGGTGGGCTGTGCTGGCAAAGAAAAAAAAAGAAAAAAGAAAACATATTTCCTACTGATGTGTGGAATTAACAGGGGTCTGCAATAAGTCATGCAGCCTTGAGGAAACAGCAAAAGCTTCACGCTCTGACCCTAACTACAGTTCTCCTTCTCCACCAAAGTGAAATGGGAGAAACAAACTTACCCAAGTATAGCGTGACCAGGTTTAAGTTGCTTTTAGCTGTTTGGTAGTGACTAAGCGACTCCCCATCCTCACCCCCCCACCCCACCCAGAGCCACAGCTGTATGCACTCTTCCTCATATATGACCTGAATTTATAGAATTGTTGCTGATACAAACTCCTACACATGCTCTGATTCTTCCTGTACAAGCTGGCACAGAATACAAACAATACAAAATGAAGAGAGGAAAATCTTTACACTTAGTACTTGCTAGTTTGTTTTCATGTGCATAACTGCAATAAACTGTTTATCAAACATGGATGTAAGCACCGTGAGGTCATCTGTATGTGTGCGGTATCCTGTTCTGAAGCCTCGCTTTTAGCTTCTTGGATGCCACCGAGTAAAGCTTGGTCTACCTAAGATAGATGTATCTAGATATATCAAAGATACTTGCTAAGTTCTAAGTAAAATACTACAACATCAAAACCCTCTTGGGCAGTTATCAAGTACAATTGACCACAGAGCAGGACTTACTATTGTGAAATAAAAATGCAATAAAAATCGAAGAGCTTTGGTTTTTGGCATTTCGTTTTGGCTGGTTGATTATGCTTATGGTTTAGTTAGACAGAACACCTATAGCACAGTTTTCCTCATTTGCACTGATTTTGCAGTGTAGTTTCACTTCCTCTTGGTAAAAGCAGTTCCCACCAGCTTACACTCTTCACTCTGTGGCAGTGTAAGGCTCACTTCTATGTCCCTGCATTGGTTGGCAAAGTGTTTTTTAGGGCAAACACAATCATAAAGAGTTCAAACTACTTAGATACTCGTCCACAGGTTTTGGATCATCATGTAGTTGAACTTTGTCACCCTAAAAAAGAAGAAATATTGGAAAAAGAGTTCAATTATAAACCAACAAGTATGCATGCTTTTGAAAGAATATCATCAGACACCTCTCTTTCTCAAACACCTCCCAAAACCCACTGAGAAACAGCACTGCCGTGCTCTTGGTGACCTTAATGTAAGTGAAAGCCCCACTGCAGGAAAACTATCATTTCAAGGCTGTCTTGAAATAACCAGCATCTCCAGCCTGTGCGTAATGTAAACTCAACAACCTCAAGACCCAATTGAATATTTTGTTCATCGGAGCTCTTAAGTGCTAAAAAGCCCTGAGCAATATGAGCAGTATCTGCAGTGAATGAGCTCCTGGAATCAGCACTGACTCTATTTAGCTTGGGTTTGAGAAAAACTTCTTATCTGTATTTGTTTCCTTTACTTTTCCCAATAAAGTTCTTTGTAAAGTATTATTGAGAGGAATTAGATTGAACTTTGATGCTGCCTTGTGATATTACTTGGTACTACTGACTTTCCATTTTGAATTGAACCTAAACATACTGAGAGCCTTATAGAGTATATAATGTAAGCGCTAGTGCCACTATTAATACAGTGTTGCAGTAAATCTCTTAAAATAGCTTCTATGCGTGTCCATTTGGCAAGATTTTAAAACATCACCTTATCTCCAGAGGCATATATGACGATGTGAGATTGATGGATTAGTAAAGCACATTCCCAGCTACTTTATTGGTACATCAGTACAAATAGCCAATCAGCCAATCACAGAACAGCAACCCAATGCATTTAAGCAGGAAGGTCAAGACAACCCACTGAAGCTCAAATCGTGATGTAAGTGACACTGAATGTGGCATGTGCCAGATGGTCTGAGGACTGCTTTGAGCTGAAAGGAAGGCAACAGTAAATCAAATAACTTCTCTTTCCAACAAAGCTATGCAGAAGTACATGTTTGAATGCACAACGGGTGAAACCTTGAAGCAGATGTGCTACAGCAACAGAAGACCACACCTGGTGCCAATCCTGTCAGTGAAGAACAGGAAGTTGAGGCGACAGTTTGCACTCACGCACTAAAACTGGACAATAGGTTGATTAAAATGTTTCCTGGTCTGATGGGTGTCAATATCTGCTGCAACATTTGGATAGTAAGATCAGGATTTGGTGTAAATAATGTGAAAATGTCAGATCAATCCTGCCTTGGCTCAACGGTTCAGGTTGATGATAGTGGTGGTGGGGTAATGGTGGTGGGGGTATTGTCTTGGCACACTTTGGGTCCCTTAGTACCAAATGGCCATCGCTACTCAGCTGGCCTCAACAGTTGCTAGATGGTAACCTAGGATCTGTTTTTTCATGTGAATGCACAGATCCTAAAGCGGAAAGTTTGTCGATAACCACCGCTGTGATACCCATTATCTCTGACTGGGCTTTTACGCTTTTGTCAAGCTAACTACAAAAAAGAAAGCCTGGCTATGTCAAACTTCATAGTACAGCCTTCAGGAGCTCCATTAAAGAGCTGTCAAACGAGTCTGCACTCCAATCAGTGCTATAAGCTGGTACTTACTATAAATTCCCATTGTTCCTTTAGAGAAAGTCTTCATCTGCCAAACATGTGGTCATCATCAAGGCTAAGGACCATTTATTACATTTCATGAAGATGTGTTAATCTACTGGAGAATCATTTTCACCTTTTCAGTAATGACTCATGAGATAGTCAAGAAGGCTTGACTAATTTGCGCCAGATAATAGATTTTATCCATTTTAGCCTCTCATTTTAGTAGTGCTTCCTGACAGAATGAAGGACGAGAGAAAGGATGGAAGGAAACAAGGAAGGAATCAGTTAATCCATTAATCAGTTCGTGAGTCAGTGAAATCCCTCTTCGCAAAGAAGTCCTAGCACTTAGAAGCAGGCAGCTGAATTTCAAACAGCGTGCAGCTAATTGGATGGAAGAAAGTGTTTTGTTGCTCAGACGAGGTACTATAAATGACACTGTCTGACAGCTATTCATTTCAGAAACTCTTTTTTTGTGTCACAATTTGCATATTTAATTTCGGCATTCAGCAGAACAAACAGAGGTGCAGCAAACATTAGCACTAATGTAGCAAGGACAGATGACATCCATGATAGTTATCGCTGTGTCTACCCGTCTCTGGCAAGTTTTCTCTATCTCTTATCATTCAGGCATGCCTAAGCTTACCTTTTTTTCCCCCAGCCTTCTCTTTTATCACTCACTCTTTTGGGTGTCCACATGATAAATAACTACATTATGTCCATTAACCAGTTGCGAGCGAGAGTACCAACATAATCCGTGCAGAGAAAATAAAAAAAAAGTGAAAGAAACTCAGTCTTTTCAGCAGTCTCCTTTCTCACTCACTATGTTCTCATTAATTTTCCCAAAGAGGCCTGTCAGCTTGGATAGTACATTATCCATTCATCAACACGTCATACTCAGGCAGTGCCACATATTGGCAAAAAGAAAAGGTCAAACAACAAAATTTTGTGTTTGCAAGTTAAAGTGTGCCATTCAGCATTTTAATTAACAAGCCCGGGCTGATGAAAAATGAATGAGCTGGAAGTAGTAAAAGAAAAAAAAAGTTTAAAAAAGGCTTTGTATAGCCTTGAGGAGAACAGAACGGAGACATAATGATAATGTTCTAAGTCCCCATGTACAATAAATGGATACCAAGGCAGGATGGATGAATGACATGGCAAACATTTTGTTAAAAGCTTGGCAAATGTTACACCTTATAACTAGATGTCACACGAGATGAATGATTTTCCACCTCTTTGATTCAACGTTGTGACTTTTTTTTTTCTTACGGCATTTAAAAAGTCAATTAGGACTGTACGCTTTTGGAATTAAATAAATAAATAGGAATGTCATAAATGTACACAATCCCGTGAAGGTATGATGAAACGCGCTGAAAACTTTCCGCGTCTTGGACAGCTCAACATGATGTAATATGGAGGGTCACAATGAAACTGACATGGTGTTCCTTTTTCTTTAGGTTCACCTTTAGAAAAGAGAAGTACTCTGAATAGGTCCCGTTTATTGTTGCATTGTATAGCAACATTTTCAGAAATCTCTTTGGAGAACTCCATATGACAAAAAAAATCTAGTGTGTGCTGTGGAAATTATGATGACTCATGCAGAAGTCATCTTTTAGGAGGCTCAGATAAATAGAATGAAATATAGATACAGTTCTTATGGAATAACTTGATATCAGGCAAAAGAGAGATGAGCGCACAATATAGCAGGTATTGTCAGGATTTCTTAAGCGTATCTGTCTACAGACTTTTCTTTATATCTTTTGCTAGATAAGAGAATAAAATGCACTATCAAGAAGCAGCTAAGCAGCTAGGCTGTCCTTGAGGCCCTTTGGAGAGGCAATGATGGCGCCAAACTGAAGACAGTCAGGTCATCATGCTCCAAAGGGCTTGACCCTTTTAGGCCTCGGCAAGATAGCGAAACTATACCAAGTGATGAAGTGATCCAATATCTGTTTAAAAGTCTTAGTGCAGTTGGATCTAAACAAACATATCTTGTGTTTCAAACTAGCCAAACTCTCACATGGTGTTGAGATTTCAATAGTGATGAGTGTTGGGTCTAAGATCGAGCAGCTTTTGCTATGATGTGCACTGTGAAGATAGTGGTACCATCAATGTTGATTTGTACTGTAAAGACCTGAGGCTTCTCAGGACGAACCTTCAGATAAAAAGACGACTGAACTGCGGCATGTGTCATTGTGTATCAACAACTTGCAGGCTTAGAATGTTGGATTTTTTTTGCCCATGCTAGATCAGTCTCCATTGCCATATTTGAGATGAAGAGCCCAAAAGCTTATCTGTCTACAGAGTTTTCAGACATACCTGGTGAGATGTTATGAGACAATTCCCAGAGCTTTTTGGTCATTTATATATGATATAAATGTGCAACACTTTTTGCCTTCTGGTGATTTGGTGCTATATAAATAAAACTGAATAGAAGTGGCAACCTTCTGCTGCTAGGAATGAATGTGTCTTCCCTATGTTCCCTTAAGAGCTAGTCCATGTATTGCTGAGTTGTTGGAGGTTGCTGGCTGTCACTAGGGGAAATCAGTCTCAAAGAGAGTGGTCCACCAAAAACCCCCTTGTATTTAGTCACTGTCAGATTACCAGAGTCGCCTGTAGTTTAAATGGAAGACACTAATTTGTTTGCAAACTTACTGACTACCGGCTGAGTGGTAGTAAAACTCCAAAAAGTGTAATATAAACCAGAAAGAGAAAATGTTGACAGTAAAAGCTGGACCTTACCACCGACACTCCTTAGTGAGTAGTTAGCAAGTGTTTGCAGAGAAGTTGCTGTCTTCCATACAAACTACTACTGGTGCAATTTGCTAGCAGCCAAAGCAATTGCAAGGAGGTATTCAGTGCAGCACTATATACCGATTTCACCTGGTAACAGCCAGCAACCTTCTAAAACCACTAGCCAACCAGTCTGGGAAAACACATTATTTTCCTAGCAACCTGTGGTTACTAGTGGTTACCAGGTTTCTAGAAAGAACCCCAGGATTCTGAGTTTTAAGGTCTGTGTAACTGGAGCTTGAGCAATTGATTTTACAGACTGCCAGCAACCTCCATGGACCACTCACAGCCAATCACAACCACTCACAACTTTTACCTAGTAACTGGTGGTTGCCAGGCAGCCATTATCTGGTCTGCATACCTGTGTGTGACTGCAGCCCAACATCTTCCGTAAGAAAGACCAGGTAAACACCTGGATACTCATTATGGTTAAAGGAAAAATTAAGATGAATTTCCCAGTTTCCACACACTGGGATAAATATGGACAGTCAAGTGTGTGGCATATTATGGAAGAGGCTTTAAACAGAAAGAAATAAAAAGAGAAAAAAGTACTAACTGAACACACGGTGGACATTTCAACCACCAATTACTTGTACTGACAGGTACATTCACATGTCACCCAAAGTGGTAGGGTATGGCGTTTATTTCCATGCTTTTCACAAACCAACCTACAGTATATAGAGAATGTATTGCAAGAAGAGAGCAAGTAACACCTCTTGACTTGTTCTTTTCAACTTTGCTCCTCACTGAGGACAGCTCATGGTGGAGTGGGTGGAAAGTGTCGTCCACGGAGGTGCATGGCACCGTCTTGAGTGTCACATCACCCCGGTGACACTTTGCACAAGTTCAACTGTTCTGCAGAATCAAAATGATGCATATACATGCAGACCCTCATGGGAAATATGTTTATGGGCCGCTGGACGATCTATTTTTATTATAATTTTTGGTTCGGGGCTTGAGCCTGTCCCAATATCCACTTGGGTATGGCAGACTGCAAGTAAACGCCTCCAAGAGACAAGCTGTCTGTCACCCTGTTTAGACCGATTTTTTTAGACAGATTTTTATGTCTGCAACTCTCTTGACATATATCTGTACAAATCTCCTCTCTCCCATACAAATGCACATACAGGGAGAAGACTGGGAAATTAGCTGTTAGTCATTTTTAGAATAAAGGTGACTGTGTGTGGTGAATTTGTTGTTTAAAATCACTTGAATGAAACAGCAAAGAGTGAGAGCGGTGTCAACAAATATATAATCTCTGGTCAAACAGGATTTAGAATTAATGAGAATATGTCAAATTTCGAAACGTAAAGGCTAAAGCAAGTGCAACAGTCACAGCATTTTTTTTCAAATTTGGATAAAGGAACCAGAGGTTGAAAGTCCTGTTTCCTTTAACCTTCTGGTAATACAGCAAAGCAGTTTATGCCGCTTTTTCTCAACAAAAATATCCCCGGGTGGTGTGTGTAGGAGGGATAGTTTGCTGAAAGAAGACCTATTTGCTGCTGAGAAAAGCAAATTCTCTTCTCAACAAAGATAACTCAGCTCACAGTCAGCGTCCAGAGAGAAATCTTAGATCTTAGCAATGGAGAATGCAGGAATTTCACCGATAACGATACCGCGCGCCGCCGCAGCGGTGACACACAGGCTGAAAGGCACTCGCAGTGGACAAATGATCGGATGACTGTTTCACTTGAAATAAGAAATGACAAGAATCAGACTTGTGCTGCAACAACAGCTTTAAGATTTACGGTCCACTCACAGGCTGGAAGTCAGAAGCGAGGCGTTGCTATTTGATGGAAACCAGTGCCTGACAAAGATGTTCACACAGCTGTCAGGCACCTTTGTGTGATCCCACCATTTGTTTCTGTCTCCTCACAGATCTGAAAAAAAAAATCATTCAGAAATAACTTCATTATTTTTAAAATATGCAGACATTGTCCATTACAAATAATGCCTCCACGATCTAATACATAAGCACAGAAAGCACCAAAACCCGAGCCCTGTACAAATTGGGACCCCATCCACAAATAAAGCAATTTGCTCAACATGCAGTGTATAAAAGTATATAAAAGGCTGGTGTAGCCATAGCCACGGCTGCGCTGAAGTGAACATATTTACACTAGAGGAAAGATTATCTACTGCATTGTTGCAACACACACATATCTGTTAATTAGTGCCAAGTAACAAGCTAATAATATATTAGAATTTAGAATTAGAATTTCCTCCATCCATTTAGCCATCTGTTGCAGGGCTACTAGTATTTCACTCACTAAAACTGAAGAATAAATGACTTAGAAGGTATGTACCTCACTGAAAACCATGATATTTGTCAGAATACTAATAATAATCACAAATCTAGTAACAATACAGTGAAGCAGTCCTGTTCATTAACTCGGATTAATGGAGGTAAGGCATCCCTGTGCTGGCACACGACATTCAAGCCATACCATAAAAAAAATAGCCACATAATGTAGAGTTGTTAAGAAGAGCAAAGCCAACATCTTGAAGCTTGCCACATGGTCAGATATCGAAGATGATGATAACTGGTCACTGTAACAGATATTCAAGGCTCTGGTTCCATAACTAGCTAATTAATTTGCAGCACCCATCATAAGACAATCATCTTTTGTTTTTGATCTGTGCACCACTCATTCTATACTTTATCAGCATCAGATGATAGCCATTGATCTGGAGACTGCATTTTGGAACATAAAATATCACTTGCACCTATACATGGACCCCAGAAAGCCTCTAATATCAAAACTACTGCCCACTGTGACCCAGATCTGCATACAGATATTTTATGAACAATCTGTTTAAAGCTGAAGCCCCAACAAGGCACTGAAGAATAGGTTTTAGTTTCAGTTTCACCCCTTAACACATGCACACACACTGATTTTCTGAAAGTAGGGCATAACGAAGAACATATTCTTTAATTCATCAAGTGTTTGTGCTAATGGAGGTGAAGAGCCTCTGCTTGATATAGATCATTGCTTAGGGGATCTGCGCAATAAAATCTGGGCAGAGGGTTAACTGGATATATTATGGCCTTACGATGTAAGGCGAATGCTGGGGGACTGCACTGAGAAAAAAAAAAAGCTCATAGAGTTCAGCTTTTCTCAACTCGCTTCCTGTTGAACTACATTTGGCTGGGCTGGCTGTTAACCTTTAGTCAATGATATAATTTGGGTAAGTGGTGTGTCTTTAATTGCTAGCCTTAATTTTAGAATAGCACTCAGTAATTGAAGGCATAAAACTGTCCTCAGGTGGCACTGGCCAGCTATAAAGGCACAGCATGCAAGTAGTAACGGGAGGACAGCAGTTTAAGAAGTGGTGCCAGTTTAGTGGATCACATCTACTGTAACATGGAGCTGAAGGAGTTTAATGCGAGAAATCAGTCAGTCAAACCAGTCAAATTCACTTCTCCCATTTTGATCAGTCAATTCAAAGACGAAAACCTCCCCGCCGGTGCACGGTGCGGTTTTCTTCCATCCAAAATGAGCCGATGAGGACGTGAATGAAAGATCTTTTCAAAGCTCAAGCGAAGGAATGCTGCAAATAATTGAAAATCTCATTTTAGAGCTGCCGCCGCAACAAGCATAGCTTATGCTAAACATGTAAACATGGAGCAGCATAATGATGCATGTTATTATTCGCATTATTATGATGTCTTCACACTGCGAGATACCTTTTTAATGGGCTTGGAACGCGCAAACTCCTACAGCAGGTAAATATGACCCAGAATCCTCTGTCTCCAGGGATAACAGAAGCTATACAAGCTAACAGCAAGGGCAACATATTTATATATAAATGAAAATCTCATTTTTATGCTTCTGTTTTCATACTGCAATATTTTTTACAAAAATGATGTAATGTACTTTTGGCCGACTAACACTACACACATCCTTAAGTGGTGACAATCTGTGACTTTGTTTCCAAAATAAAACGGTCACCAAAGCCCACTTGTGTTCACAGGGGTCATTTTTGTTGGTATTTCTATCCAAAAGCTCCCGAATATATAATTAATCTTATTTACGACTTGCAGCCCTGAGAATACAAGCTTAAGAGGAACATTTCTGGTCAGCATTACACCATCTTTCCATTTTACCCCAGGCTCTCTAAGATGATGAGATACAGAATAATTCATCCAACTGTTGAATTTTTAATTAAAAATTCTCACCCCATATGTTATGTGCCAAATAGCACTTTATTACATAAAAACTGGTCTTTAGAGCAGCACTGGTCGACAGTGGAAAGCCCAGGGTGTGTGTGTTTTTCCTCTTTTTTTGTTGCAGGCTCTTTTTCCTTTACTTCCACTCCAAGAATTTACACACAGAAGGGCTTTGCTGGTGTGACACTGATTATAGGCCTGTCTTGTGTTACCTCACGGTTTCAGAGGTGTTTCCACTCTTTTGTAAATGGGGTAGTGCAGGTAGGAAATACATGTAATGGCTGGTGTGTAGCCCTGTGCCCTAATACAGATGGTATTATGTGAAAAGTGGCACCACACAAGAGTCCAAAAATTGTTTTGTATTGAATAACTGTTTGCAAGGTGGTGAAACAAGTATTTATGCTCCTTAGCTTTGTAAACTTTGTAATGCTACAGTAGCTAAGTAGTATAAGAAAATTTTAAGCTTCTATATATGCTTAAAGTACCTACACTAAAAGAAACAAGTGCGTATTACTGGATCACAATTATTGATTAACTAACTTAAATACTTCTAGATATCATTATCTATAACAATGCAATATGCAATTTTTCCAATCAGAAAAAAAAATCAGTCAATAAATATACAGCATTGATGGAAAGGACACTATTCATATCCAAATTGGAGTGGAGAACAACTAGAGAATAGCATAACATACAATCCAAGACATTTTGGACAATTTGATGCTCCATTCTTTGTGGGAACAGTTTGGGGATGGCCCCTTCCTGTTCCAACATGACTGCACACCCGTGCACAAAGCAGCTCCATAAAGACATGGATGAGTGAGTTTGGTGAAACGCAAACTGTGAGCCGGGACTTCTCATCCAACATCACTGCATGACCTCACAAATGCACCCCTGGAAGAATGGTCAAAAGTTCCCATAAACACTCCTTAACCTCACCTATCCTTTTTTTATGTTCTCACCTTTCCAAAGTAGAGGAGTTGGGAAATGGTAGAATAGTGATAATATATATATGTGTGTGTGTGTGTGTGTGTAAGAGAGAGAGAGAGAGAGAGAGGACAAGCACTTTATTTTTGCTGTAGATTGAAAACATTTGGATTTGACTGGAATTGCCATAAAAAAAATCATTATGAGACAAATGATCAGCATCTCAGTGTTTATTTCCAGGTATTTACGTCTGGTTTTGATACACGATTCAGAAGACAGAACCTTTTCTCTGAACTCACTCATTTTTCTTGTGAGAAAGTCTTGGAACAGATAAACTTAAAATAGATTCAAGTGAAGAAGACTTAATATTTTGTTGCTTAGGTGCTTTGCGTGCAATAACTGCACTAAACGTCTGCATTCTTTTTGTGATGCTTTTCCAGACTTTCACTGCAGCCTCTTTCAGTTGTTGTT
>VUQK01022132.1:1053-18658 GCA_015106715.1 Bujurquina vittata | reverse complement strand
GCCTCTTTCAGTTGTTGTTTGCTTTGGGGGTGTTACTCCCATCAGTCTCCATCTTAGTCTGGGAATTCAAGTCAAGTCAAGTCAAGTGCCTTTTATTTATATAGCACATTTAAAAACAACATAGGTTAACCAAAGTGCTGCAAATAGAGATAAACAGGGTAAAAAGGAGAAAAAATAAATACATAAATAAGTAAAAACAACATACTCAGAAGTCAGCAATCTTTTAACAGGATGTTACGTTGGGACCAAATGCAAGGAAAAAAGACGCGTCTTTAAGAAGGATTTAAATGAGAACCGTCTGGGCTGAGCGATTCTGGAAAGGAAGATTATTCCAAAGGCTTGGTGCTGCAGCCGCAAACGCTCGATCACCTCTCAGTTTCAGCCTAGTTTTTGGTCTTTCTAAGAGAAGTTGATTAGATGACCTCAGAATCCTAGGAGGCATGTGTTCATGGAGTAGCTCAGACAAATACGAGGGTGCTAGTCCATTTAGAGCTTTAAAATTGACATAGCCAGTCTTAAACCTTCCACTTCCTGCATCTGATGAACTCCTTGGTGTTTTGGGTCATTATCTTGCTGCACGATGAAGGATCTCCCAGTCAGTTTGGTTGCATCTTTCTTTAAATTGACAGACAAAAGGCTTCTGCAGACTTCTGAGTTCATTGTACTGCTGCCATCGTGTGTGACACCATCAGTGAAGATTAATGAGCCCGTCCCAGAAGAATCCATGCAAGCCCAAATCATGGTATCATCTCCAGTGTGTTTCACAGAAGATCTTGAATGTTTGGGATCATGAGCAGATCTTTAGCCTTTCCAGCACCTTGGTAAAGGTTCAAGGTTTGTCTTGTAGATCCAGATTTTCTGGTGAATCCTCTGTACTTTTGTCCATTTAATCTTCTATGAACAGTAGATTGTGACACCTTCACTCCTGCCCTCTGGAGGTGGATGCAGCTGCTTTAGTTTTTTCTTTACAGCATTTACAATTTTTCTGTCATCAGCTGCTGTTGTTTTCCTCATGCTATCTGTTTGACATCTGTTACTTAGTACACCAGTGACAACTTTCTTCTTACAAGATTCCAAACAGTTGTACCAGTTTGAAAAATCAATGTAACAGGACACACCTGGGCAGCAAAATACACCTGCCAGTCACATGTTCCAATACTTGTGCTCACAAGAAAAATTGGTGGCTTCTGACAAAAGGTGCTGTCTTCTGAACCGTGTATCAGATCTACAGTAGATATAAGTACCTGGAAGTAAAAGCTTTGATGTTGATCTTTTACCTCATATTGATTTTTTGATGTCAAACCCAAATGTTTTCAGTCTACAACAAAAAGAAAGGGGTCTTCCTCTCTGTTCCAATACTTTGGGCGGGGAGTGTAGCTCAATTTGCAGTAATTCATAAGAGAAGAAAACAATGTTTTTCCCCAAATAAAAAGGTGAATCTGCACCCATTTATCAATCATTTCTGCAATGTCTGCTGTAACAGGAAAAATCCTTCGATGGTCTGTGAAATCTGTGTCCCTACTTTCAAAATTAAACATATACCTATCCACTTCTAAGTTTGTGCTGCACCCCACCGTGCAAAACCTTTTATTGTTACTTTATTTTTATTTTACTGTTATTTTTAAAGCAGAAAGAAAATAGGTGGAAAGCATGGGTAGCGGTTAAATCTGCTCTGTCTGTTTAATTAAATACGCAGCTATACTTTGTGTATGCTACTAATTAGCACTTAGTTAGTATGCTAAACCAATGTGAGCAATATTGGTAAATCATGCATACCCTCGTTCAACACTGAGATCATGTTAGCGTGTTAGCGTATAAACCAAAGCACTGCTAAGCCTGAGTGCAGCCTCTCAGAGCTGCTCACATCACTCTAGTCTTCTACACAGCAGCCCTTTGATGCTAAAATGAGCACACTAATGTTGATAAGTTATGCACAGCTAATGAAAAGCATGTCTAGGATTACTAAATCGCAGCGCGTGATTGCAATGCACAATCCAGTCAAAGCCTAAAGCACAAATATTGTTATCCCGTCTGTAAATAAGGTAAGTACGCAAATTGTACGGCACATGCCTATGGATCACACGCACACTAAATTAATAACTGTCTGGTGAGAGGTTTAGTATGTTGTAATATATTTGGCAGGACCAGTAATTATAAAACTAGGCCATATTGCAATGGGAGATAATTAACGTTAGCACGTCCCTGGGAGGTTTTTGTGGAGTGGGGGAGGCTTTGACACAGCCTATTCAATTATGTCCTTCCCTGTGGGTCCGGAAACCCAGAATATAGAATATCTAAATTAGGCACATGACAAATCTTTTACTAAGTCAGATGGAGCAGGTCACAAATGGCAAGGTGGCAGGCAACTTGTGGAAGCAAATTGAGTTTGAAGTTTAGGTGTAGGCAGACACAGAATTATGAGAAAGCTTTCAGTGGTGTGATAAGGCGAGGAATGCATCCCGTCTACCTTTTCAAGTTCTGCGTTATTAAAAGACCTTTGTCCTTCAACACAGGAGTGAAATCTCTTCTAAATTTCCCTGGTAATAAAGATTTGCTGGAAAGCATATATATTACATCTTCCATATTATCAGGTTTCCAATACTGAGGATGAGGAAATTTATAAAAAAAAATCCAAAGAAATGAACACCAGGATGCACAGGATCTATTAATAAGATGCCAGAAACTCCTCAAAATGGCCTATTGATTTCTGTACTGCATATGTAGAACAAATTGCATTGGAAACCCCGGCAATGTCATGGTCATAAGTTCTCTGGAATGGCCTTATCTATATAATGGACTTAATGGGATTTAATAAGGCTGCAATTATAGGCAAAAGGCTCGCTTTACACCTGAGATGTTGCGATGGTCTAAAAATTCTGAATGGACTTTGCCGGGGATCAGTTACAGAATGATTCTGTCGGTTATGTGCTAGATTCTGTCCTGAATCTAGCACATAACCGACAAAGAAGTAGGTCGCTTATATCAACATGGGAATTCATGAAGTCATATTTGACCCTCAGTGCGTAGCCCTTTCAACACCTGCACAATGGGTAGCTTCCTAAAAATAATATACATGCCAGCAGAGACAAAGGGAAGTGGAAGAGAGGCTTGGTAATTGAAGGCAAAGACAGCTGCAATGTATGTGAGGTGACAGATTACAAATTAGTGGTATAACCTGCACAAAGTGTCACGGCATAGTGTTTAGTATGTTTCATCAGAATGTACTTCAATGGGGTTGATTCTACACGTCTCTGGAACATTAATGAGTGACTGAACATCGTTCTTGTGGAAGATATTCCCTTATTTGGTGTTTTGATGATGGTAGTTGAGGAAATTCCGACTCTCCAATTGGTAATAAATTGGACTAAGTTCTGGTGACTGCAAAGGCCACACCATCAGACATTTTCATCAAACAAAACAAAACAAACTCTCAGGCCAAGAGAAAGGATGGAAATGTATTTTCTTAGTATTTCTCAGAACAACTTTGTACTGGCTCATAGTGACTTTAGCCTCAGAATGAACAAGTGCCCCCCAAACCATGTCATAGCATGCCATAAATACCCCATAAACTGACCCATACCAGATCAGCTTACTGTAGTGAGCAAGGGTTGAAGTTAATGACAGTGGCACATCTTGTTCATTAGTACTCTGTCCTGAAATTTTATGACACTAAAATCATTAAATTGCTCGTGGCTTTCGTACATCCCTGAAAGGTATATTGGTCATGCTCATCGAGAGCAGGTGGTGATGATCAAGTCAGGGTATAGAATACAGCAACTTGAATTCTGTTCAATTTAAAGACAAAGCGCCTTGAGGCGACTATTTGTTGTGAATTGGCGCCGTATAAATAAAATTGATTTGATTTGATTTGATTTGAAAGACAGATAACGCTACTAAGAGCCAGGCTGTTACTCATAACTACTCCACTAGCTCATGGTTGGATGCTCTGTCCAACCACAATCAAATGTGTTTATAGTCAGTTTGAACAGAGGAATTACAGGAAAACTGAGGCATGGGTGAACACAGTCTAATGTAACCCTTGTGTGGCATTTTGGTCTGTGGGGCCCATTTATTATAAGCATGTTGATGCAATGCATTATTTTTTCAACCCAGGACAATTCACTGGCCTTGGATCATTTTCTGCAAAATGTATGATTTTTATTGAGTGCACACTGTGCACCGTGCAACATAAAATGTGTCCAGATTTACTGGAGCTTAAGGTAATATAAAAGCAGAGTTCAATGGTGAAAACAAGTAAAAAAAAAAAGGAAAGCAAAGGAAAAGGCTTCCAGTGTGTGTCTTTTTCCTATCTGGGCCACACTCACTGTTAGAGTGTGTGTCTTTGAGAACAGCAGATTCATTTCACAGATTGAACATGACCCTCGCTGCCTTTTTATGGCCATTATTAAGCTGAGGCGCATCACCATTCCCTGCATGTACCCAGTGTCTACCAGTACCCCTCAAATGAATGGCATCCCCCACACAGTTCAGAAACAACTGAAAAAAGAGAGCCGAGGTTAAAGGTGCAATTCCCAGCCTCTCTTTTACCTCCAGACAGCCACTGGTGACACAAAATCGGGGTGAATATCAGATTGGCAATTTTGGAAAGTCGCAGACAGTTTTCTGACATTCCAAAGTTTGTGCAGGGGCGAGGGTTTCCAAAGCTATCAAACCATCCTGCCTGGAGTTTAGAGAGGCCATAAATCCAGCTTAAATGTCACATTTATGAAGCGAGGACAATACTCTGGGATTTTTTAAGGATCAAAAGAGATGCATAATGGCACTGTGGAAATTTGCATATCAAAATAGTAATTATTCTTAACATTTTGGCATAAATCAGTGAGCACAGCATGCTTCTTCAGCACCAGGTCAGTCCCAGGGCTTTTTTTTTTTAAGGCTGAAAAAAAGGATCTAAGCTTTTCCCCTAATGTAGGAAATTAACCTCCCATAACCTATACCCTGAAGTGTTCTTTGAGGTACTTCCACATGTCTCCAACGAATTTTACAACCTGGGTCAGTGCAGACATGAGTAAGTGTATACAAGCACATGTACAGTAGGAGGTGGCAGGTGTGTATTTCCCCATTTCATATGCCCGTGATACTCGCCGTAGATATACTGAACCTGCCTATAAAAAGTACTCTTTTGATACTCTTTCATAGTATAACCAGAATTTCCAGCTATTCCAATATCACTGAGAAAGTGTGTTTTGCTCGATTGCCTCGTGGAAGTCACCTTCAGCATCAAGGGAAGAGGATACGCAAAAGCAGAACCCACGTTAATGACTGCATGTGAGGGTCCCACGGGTTTAAAAGCCATCAAATTTGGAAACTAATAAGCTTGCAACATTGCATCTGCAAGACCTCGTCACTTCATTCCTGAATAATAAACCAAAGAATTTGGGATTTAGATTAATGAGGGAAAAGTAAGGCCTTTTTTCATCTCCAACAGTATTGCCTGAGATGAAATAATTACGAAACCCCCGAAAAGTCCGAGCTGTAACACGGTGCTTGTGCGAGTCTCTCATTATGCCACAAACAAAACATCTCAATGCAGAGTTTTCTAGGATCACAATATCTGTTTGTCGCAATTTTACCCGACTGGTTGAACTGTCAGTTCCAAATGAGAAATAATGCAACCCTGTTCCCCAGAAATATTGCAGTGTCCTGGCTGATGCCTCAGCCACCTCTTCAATTGTTTCAAAATAATTGGGAGCCCCACTCAGGACTGACAACGGAAATTATGAGTTCATCTCTTGTCTCCGCCGGCTAATGACGCGACAATGGATGTTCATTTAGGGCGAGGTGTTCAAACATGGAAGAGTACAGCGCACCGCTGCAATAAAGCTGAAGGGTCTTCTCCATGATTCCATGTTGCTTTGCTCATTTTGACTTTAATAGGTAGATGGGAAAGAGAAGATGCTGGGTTTGTAGCTTTCAAACTCTGCATGGATGTATGGATAGATGGATGGAAACTGGAATGATCCATGATATACACATCAGCAAATGCACTGGGCCACCTGCACATTACCTAATCTTAATTATCAGGTACTGAGTCAGCAGGAACGATGGCGACTTTTAATACTCTAACTGAACAGTCTACCATTTCGTGGCTGAGTTGCTGTGGCTCCTAAGCTGATCCTAAGCTGATCATGGAATATCTAGGGGGGAATCAATTTCTCGAATCTTGCACGGGTTTGCGTATCCGTGACCTTGACCTAAAGGTCGAGGTCAGTTTTTATGAAAATCTTGTGAACGCTATAAACTCGAGAACAATGTGACGTAGGATGTTCAAACACCATAGATGCACACTGTTCAAGCCAGACCCATCAAACTTCACACACTTGTTCACCGACTTTTACTATAACAGCACTTTGACAAAACCGCATAGCAGCTGTTTCTTCACATGCAGTTCATAGCTTTAGCTAATTATGGAAGGTTTTTAATTATCGTTAAATGCAGGGATTTTCAATACATACCTCTAAGGAGCCTGCACATTATCCAAGTGACAGATGTACAGAAAGCAGTTTTCTGTTGTGTTTTCTAAGGCTTATTCTGCATCCTCTGACAGTTGAGTATCTATACATCTATCCTTAAAATGATGATAAAAACATAATATGCATGCCTAAGGTGCAAGCCCACCCCTGGGTACAGCAATTTTATCCTCCACTGACAATAAAGGGAAGATGAACTGTGTCGACTCTGTGTCAGCACCCAGGGTGATTTTCCTCAGATAAAGGCACATTTTCTGGTTCAGATCTGGTTCACAACACAATGATATGAAGCTTATTTCAGTGCAAAGCTCAGAGCGGTATTGTGCTATTCTACAGATCTGGTCCTCTATTCATCACCAACAGGGCAGCTTGCAGTTTTTATCTTTTGACATCACCCACATGGAGTGTCAGTCCTCTGCCGAGGACCTGAGTGAACTTCTGTATATATTCTTTTTTTAGGGTGTATTTTACTGGGGTCAGAGGGCCACTGGGAGAAAATGCCACTCATGCAATCAAGAAGTTACCCTCCTTCTCATGTCTGCTCCTCTTTAGATTGCAACTCACAAATCCTTTACTTGTCAGCACGAGCAACAGCTTACGGACCCTTCATGCCACTTCAAAAAGCAGATATCTTTTGAAGTTGGCATGCAGTGGCAATTCAGAGCCAACAAGCTAGTTTATCCTGCAGTTGCAGAGCGTCACATCTGCAGCGCACGGCTGTTTGATTAAGCTAACGTCATTGATTATGACAACGTGTAGAGTGAGTTAGAGAGAAAAAAATGCAGTGAGTGCTACTCATGAAAGGTGTTTTTAACATTTTTCCCATTGCGTTGCTTTTGATTTCTGCTGAACGTTAGTCTTTTTAACCTCTTACTGTCCTCCAGGTCACTGGTGACCCATCGCTTTGCTAGCATGATGTTACATTGAAAGTTCGGTCTCATTTACATTCATTTTAGCATCGCAGGTTTTCTGTTAAAAGCTTTTCCATTTGGGTTTCACCTCTATGGAAATGAGATGGACTCTAACCTAACTGTCTCTAAACCAATCCTAATGCGAGACGAGTCGCCAGTTACCGGGTGTTAAGTGGTAAAATAATATGTAAGTTGATCACTAAATAAGGACTAGTGTGGGGAGTTAAATGCACCCAAAAATGTTTGAGAGTAATCTGTAATATCATAAATTTTTGCATTTGAGTGGCATTTGGTTTAAACATGAAAAGTCTGTCAGAACATTAAAACAACTGTGCCCTAGTCTTCCAAACCCCAAGCTGCAAATTAGACCGATGGGAAACGAATGAATGAGGTGACAGAAAGCACGTGGGCAGGCCGCGAGCCCCGACCATTTCTGAGCTAGTGTGCGATTTTGCAAGAGGAGGAAGGAGGGCGAGCGACAGTGACTGCCTCCCTTTGTGTGACAGCTCTCTGCTCGCTCTCCTCAGCCATATTCCGCTCTGCTTTGGGCGCAGTGACACACACGTGTGCGCACGCTCAATGCGCGTGCGTTCACATCAGCAGGATGTCCTTTTTTTGGGGGGGGGGTGTCGAAAAAGCGCAGCTACACACACACATAGGGGCGTGACAGGCGACTGAGACAGCTCAGGGCCCCAGCAGGAGACACAGAGGCGGTGTGCCAAGTCATAGCCTCTCTTCTGTTCTACCTCAGCGGTATGCCTTTAGAAGGCATCAGTGACACACTGCTCACTATGGATTATATATGAGTAGCTTTGTGATACTCGCAAATGAGTACATTATTTTCCTGTCAGCACCTCATAGCTGAGGATCAAATCAATGCCCTCAGTCAACATGTGATTTAAATGAGCACAAATGCATGCACTGTATATCCCTGCATGCCGAGGAAATTACATGCACACACAGGCATGGAAAGGGGCCACCTCCACACACACACACACACGCACACACACACAAATAACTGCCTTTGCAGCATGCGTTTACACATATTGTATGTGTAAATTGGTTTTGAAGGCGCATGTAATTGTGTTGGGAGAAACACCTCCGTGTTTAAAAAAAACCAAAAAACATAATTTAACTCCAAATGTCACACACGCAGTGGGATGATTGATATCAATTTCTTCTCTGTGCATGCTGGATGTGTTTAGTCACATAATGTGCGTTGTGTTGATTTCAGGGAAAGTATTCCCTTTTAAGGTATCTAATGGAGCTACAAATTAACTGAAATTTCAGCTTGATGTCACCTAAGTGCAGTAAAGAGTACAAATCCAAAACCCTGTCCATATATAAAGCGGATCTCCTATTGCCCATGGATTTTGTAGCTGACAGCTGGTTAAGTGCAACCCATTCCTGTACTAAATTCACTAATTCATTCATTTGCATTAATTTTACTGCTAAAATAATTATCTTATGGGTCGTTTTATGTAAGTTATTTAATTATATGCATGATGGACAGATAGAAAAAGACAAATTAAACTTTGCCTTCAGTTTGTATGGGTGGAGGGGGGGGGCAGTAGAGCAGTCTACAGCTTTTCACGAGTGCAGATATGAACATTAGCTTTGTTTTTTTTGCACTAAAGGACCAGAAAGTAAAGTGCAAATTGTGGCCTGAGGAGAAACAGCCATCCCCTGCTGCTAACATGATATGGACTGTTTGCAATCATCTGCAAAGACAGCATGCTAACACAAAGCTGGTAAAAAGAGCCAAGACTGATATTAAAGCGTCCGATCCCAGCCAAGCAGCCAAAGCTTGATTTTTTACCAGGTAACGGAATAAGCGATGAGCAGTCGGGCTTGTAACATTTTAGCTTCCATATCTACCCATAGCTGTACTACAGTTGAGCTCATTTTAAATGCTTTAAATTCTGTTTAATCTTCAGTGATGTATCATATTCTGTAAAATCATATGTTTCCAAGTCTTGTGAGGAGTACATATCTGTTAAAAAAACTTTATATGTTGAATTAAAAGGCTTGAGCACTATGTGACACAGTTAACTACAGGAAAAAATGAAAAATTAAAGCGGTGTGTGAGAGAAACAACTGGTTAAGCTTGAGAAGCTAAAGTCTTTGTTAACGGGATATTGACAATCCCTTGAGACCGACACGTGCTACAGATTACAGTGGGTTCCAAGTCAGGCGGAGTTAATCCTGCTTCCAGTGACAGTAGTCAACTGTGGCCACAAGATAGCAGTAATTTAACGGATGGATACAAACAGGTGAGAGGATTTATGACAACGCCGACTGAGATGAAAGGAGAGAACTTTTAATTGATGTATGTTTTTGATTTTCACTGGGAAAGCACTGCTTGTTTTACTTGTCCTGACAGAATGCCATGCTTGGGTGTCATTAACACCTGAAATGTTAGTGTAAAGCATCATTGTTTGCATGAACTGCATGCTCAGTTAAAGGCGCAACTTTGAACAGAAAGTTTCAAAGTTTTGAATATTGCCAGTTAGGGAGTTCTACAAACTGACCAGAACTTTCTTTAATTTTAATGGTTTTAGGTACTCGTTACTCTTTTTATATACTTGTTTGTATCTAGTATTATAAACTATTACTAATACTAGTAGCATGTCTTCTGTTTTGCTTCTATTGGTTTCCATTCCTCTTGTCTCCAGTGCATACTTGCACCTCTTCACGCTCTTTTCCTCCTGCTTTCCTGGTCCCTGATCCAACACACCTGAGTCAAATGGCTGAATTACGTCCTCAGTATGCAGTCAAGTTTTCCAGATTCCTGCTAATGACTTCTATATTTGACTCAGATGTGTTGAAGCGGAGACACATCTAAAACCTGCAGGACACCGGCCCTCGAGGCCTGGAGTTGAGGATCCCTGCCCCATTATAGAGGAAAATGCATTTGTGGGTTGAGCAGCAGAGTTGAGTATGTGGGTTGCCCTCCCATGAGAAACTTTTCAGATTTTCTCTGCCAATGCCAGAGTGACCAACGCAACCATATTGACTTGTGACAAATGCTGGTTGATGAATGGGATGCCATCTCACAGCAGTGTGTGACCAAGCTGGTGACTAGCATGAGGAGGCGGTGCCAGGCTGTTTTGCTGTGCGTGGTTCTTCCACATGCTGCTGAGGCCCCTGTTTCTTATTGTCATTTGTCTTGTTTCTTCAGACTTCAACCATCCAATCCAATAAATGACACCAAACAAGAGTCTGTAGCAGAATAAAAGCGGTTTAGCAGATTTGGAAGATTTGGCAAATTTTTCATGGGTGCAACAAATATACTCAACTCTGCCGCTCAACCCACAAATGCATTTTCCTTACAAATGAGAAATAAACAGGGTTTCCAATATTATAAAATCTAATGTGCATAAAATTTAAGATGTGAAATAATCAACCAAACCAAATTTCCTTTTGTGCTAAGTTTGTAGTAATTGCAAGCATTTGCATAGGGGTGTCACAATATGTCACTACTCACAATAACCATGATACTGTATTTTAAAAAGGAATTGTTATGCATACGATGATGTAAATTCTGCAGTTGTTCTTGTACAGCTATGAGTCTTTCTTCATGGACCCACTGTAATTAATTTGACTAAACACATTAGGCAATGAGATTTACTGACGGTATAATTATTTTAATTTTATTTTATTTTCTATAATAATAATAATTGTGAAAGCCTTACGTATACATCTACTGTTTCTAATTTTAATTAGTGATTCACTTTACCCACATCCCATCTAGGCTGTCTGTTTTATGGCTCGTATCTCTTTAAGATACAATTAAGATTTAAGTTAAGATTTAAGACCTTAAATTATCATATTTGATACTTTTAGTAGTTTTACAATTTTGAGACCAAGTTTCCAGAAGTATTTTACATAAGAGGCAAGACCTTCATGGCAAACTATTCTTTATTACTGTTTAAAATGGTTAAACCCATACCAGAAAACCCCAGCCAATCTCAGCATAAAGTCAACAATAGGGTAATAGGAAGGCTGACCCTGCTGGATTGAAATGACCTGCACAGCAAATGTATCTGAGCAAAACCTCATACTCTATTTTCACCGTTAATGTTGTCCTGGTGCGAGAGCTCGCCCCATTGTTGAAATGGGGTTTATGGAAAGAGCTGGGCTTTTTTCTACTTTGTGCCACCACAGTAGTCCGGACGACAACAGTTATGTCACATAAATTGGACCTGAAAGGATAAACTTTAAAAAAAAAAAGCACAGTATTAGTAGTAGTATTCAATATGCAAGACTTTAAGTATACAGAAAATGTGTTTGAGTGATACATATTAACATTCAGTTCTCCACAGGGCATCTTTAATAGCTCATGTTGGCAAAATATTTATTGTCTTAATCTTTCAGATATTTTAATCAGCCATAACTAATTTGTGCTGTCGCGAGTCCAAAGCATGTGCTTTGTAAGGGTTTTATGTTGATAAAGATTGCATTCAGAAAGTTTAATTTGCCATATTTTATTTTTATCTATTGTCTCTAAACACAGTGAAAACAAATGAGAGATAACCAATGAGAGTCAGAGTAACTGCTGAGTAAATAATGAATTCAAGGCCAGCTTTTTTATACTATATGAAATCAAACATACATACAGTCACAAAAAATTATAAGCTACATAAACTATCTACATATAATCCATACACATGGTTGCAAACAGCTACACACAAGCCATGTATCCTGTTATGTATACTAATAATTATACACATTGAGATCCTGAAGTCATTTGTTTTTTAGTTTATACCAAACAGAGAAAACAGGATAGAAAAGAGGAGCCTTTAAGCACCCCATCCATATTCAAGTTGAACTCTGCTTTTATTCCTATGAATATCTTTTCTCAGTTCCATATTTAAGCAGTATTTGTGTTTGAATGCGGTCTACATCGTAAAAATGATGATATTCAGGTATTTTGCTTTCACAACATCTCTTAGATCTCCAGGAATTATAGTTAAGAAGACAACTTTGGAAACCCTGAACCTGAAACAGAGAAGCGCTTTTCAAAATAATGCTCCTTCCTTTCAATAGCAAAATAATTAGAAATCTGACTCCTTTTCCTACTGATAAAATCTACATAATGGCCACTTTTTCACAAGTGTTTCTCTTATAGTTTCTAATTAACCCAAGTTGTAAAATGTGGTCAAATCTAGCTCCATCCATCCATCCATCCATCCATCCATCCCACTTCTCTTTATCCAATTTAATAACTGGAAATCAACCTGGAAATACAAACTTCCATGTAATATGTGTCCAACAAATCCTCTCATTTTAACACAATACCTGCCTATGACAGCACCTTCTTCTTCATCTGAGGACCATCTGCCTCCATCTAACCCTATCACTAGCATCCTTACCTGTCCTCCTTCACTACATCCATGAATCTTCTCTGTGGTCTTCCCCTTTTCTTCCTGCTTGGCAGCTCCATATTCATCATCCTTTCCCCAGTATATCCACTATGCCCCCTCTGCACGTCTCATTTCCATCCCTACCTATCCTGAATTCCCCCAATGAAATCTGAGCCTCCTGTCTTTTTGTTAGTCTCTCTACTCCCTTGTAAACCTTTCTTTTCACTCTTGCTGTTATCCTTCCCTGACAAATCACCCCCCGGCACCCATCTCCACCTTCTTCACCCTGCCTGCACTCTCTGCTTCACCTCTCTTGTGTGCTGTCCATTGAGCTGGATGGTTAACCCCAGGTATTTAAACTCATCCACCTTCACTACCTCCACTCCTTGATTTTCACCTTTCCACCCATCTCCCTCTCTTTCACAGGCATGTTTTCTGTTTTGCTTCTACTGTCTTCCATTTCTCTCGTCTCCAGTGCATACCTCCGCACCATCAGGCTCTCTTCCACCTGCTCCCCTGTTCTCACAATGCACCCATGAAAGTATGACTAATATTCTTCTTGGGATTTTACACAAGAATATGTGTTTGGATACTTTGTGTTCAATTTCCAATTAAAATAATTTCTACCTTTGACTTAATTCACTTACTCCCTGCACAACACGGCTTTAGGAATGCTACATTGAACAAGTACTCTGAAGATGAACAGTGGTACGAGCCTATCAGCAGTTTGACTCACCTCGTATAGTCTCCAGTTTGTGCGGGGGGGGGCTTTGCTTTCTTGTAATTTAAAGAAAACAAGCTGACCATTAAAGAAATTACAAGTCATATCAGTCAACAGAACAGCTAACCTTTATTGAGCTGCTGGTGCAATTTCTTAAGCGCACAAGAACCAGAGCACAGCACATTTGCTCTGACTGGTGTTTTTATGATCTCTTTCCAGGCTGAATTGGAATTTTATCAAATAAATGCCATACTGGAGGGAGAAGGAAATAGTCTTGCTTATTATCTCTATTTTATGAGTTATTGGGAAGATATAAGTGAAATCAAAATAGTAGTGTGCACACGAGTTGAGCTAAGAGCTGCCTGAAGGAGGTTTGGCAAATAATGTATTGGTTTTTAAAGGAATCAAATGAGTCTCTACTGAAGTCTGCCTCGGATTAGGAGGACATTTGTACACCTCCTCAGGGAGGTCCTTACACTCATTAATCAGCAGTGGATCTAAAGTTAAAAATGTGCCAGTGTTTTAAGATTGTTGCTCCATCCTTCCGTACTATTGCTGCCAGCATTCGGGACTATTGTCTGGGGGATATTTCGCCCTTTTTGAAACACCCATCAGGGTCATTTGAGTGAATCTAGCTCCATCTGGGTAGCCCCTTTGTCAGAATTTGTATTCTATCTCATCAGCTTGTTTTTTTAAAGCCTACTCTTTTGTGCACATTCATCTAATGTGACTCAGCTGACTAATTTCAGCCAAGCTCCTGTTCAAGGACAATGGGTAAAAAGAATGGCACAGGCATTCATCAGTTTCCTTCCTAAAGAGGTGGTGACCACTGTGCTGCCTACCTATTTTATTTTAAAAAGGAGGGGAAAAAAGATGTTTTCCATGGCCACGGGGCCTATCAATAGATGACTAGATGAACATGCTATGAGTTTATAATATACTACTGGGAGATTCTCAGAAGTAATTTGTGGCTAAATCCTCAATGATGCGAGACATCACTGAGGCATCTGGACTCTTTACAAGTTTGGGGAAGAAGGAAAAAGGCAGATCAGACAGTTGCTTGTAAGCACCACTCAACTAAACATTTCTATTCACTTCTGTTGATTCACAACAAGCTCGAGGAGTCACTGTCACTAACTTTGCAGTTCATTCCCATTCATCTACGCTACAAGATTGCACGGCCATTAATTTTCAACAGCATCCTTTGTGTTTTTCTTTCTCCAGTTCAATCATTTTCTCTTATTGTTGAGTTCAGTTCAGGTTTTTTTTTTTTTATCTCCTTAATTCTACATGTAGGTCTGCGTGCAATTCAACACACTGTATGGATATTAAAGTTTTTTTGTGTATACTCAACAAAGCACAAAAAATAGCTTCAAGAAGAGCTGGCGTGAATTACTTTAATGCTAGCAAAGCAATGCTTACAGTGTTCTCTGATTGGGCCAATGCTGCTAAATGATGCAGAAAACAAATAGATCTTAACTTTCATAATTGCAAACTTTGATGTTATTCATTAGTGTGCGATGCAATCAGTGTTTATTGGAGCAGTACTAAGTGGCTGCACCTGTGTCATACACACCCACCAACACTATGACAAAGAAATATTAAAATTTAAAGGCGCCCATTTGGGAAACACACACACACACACACACACACACACATATAGATGTATATATTTATGTAAAAGCAAACTAACTAATCTTTTTGTTGTTATTGTTGAAACCAATGAAAGCCCATATTTGTGTTACTTTAAAAAATAATTATTTTTGACAGGTATTTACAGTCTTTACTTCCTGGCTCCAAAAAAGCCCTTATCAACCACTTTTGTTCTAGCATCACTAGTTAATCCACCACTTGATCTCACGCACTGGACACATGCAGTCGATAGCACTGTGATTCCTGAAACAGAACTGGTGTTGGTAACGTATAGACAAATAAAAAAATAGTTTCAACATTTAAAGTTTTAAACCTATTTTTAGGCTATGACTGTTTGGTAGCTGACCAAATGTTTAAATACAGCCTAATAAATATCAATTATGCAAGTGTAAAATGACTCTACTGTGTCCGCACTAAAGATTTCACCCTGCTATATTGAGTACTGTGCAACACTCATTTGAGCCGCCCTTCATTTCTTTGCATTCTGCTGGGAAAACAAGACACAGTGATTTATTGAAATGTGTGCAAAACAGCATTTGTGCAATACTAACAAGCTTGAACATTAATATTTGGTGAGACCACCTTTATTTATCTTCATATTCATAGCCTGAGCTCTGTTAAGCAAGCTTTCCTCTAATTTCTTTAAGAAGTCTTCAGGAATAGGTCTCCGGGCTTGTTGAAGGACATTCAAAGCTCTTCTTTGGATGTTTTTGCCTTTTGTTCTGTTCTCTGTCAAGATGATCCCACACTGCTTCAATCATGTTGAGGTCCGAACTCTGGGGAGGCCAGTCCACTTTGGTGGATGGTGGATCAAATCAGAAAAATCTGGTGTTTTTCTGTGTTCATAATTCCATTAATTTTGATAAGATCCCCAACACCACCGGCTGAAATGCAGCTCCAAGATGGGGCTTTCAGAGATGTCTAAAGACTCAACCACCTGCATACATACTGACAGCAAATAGAGTTGAACCAAATCTGTCAAATTTGGATTCATAACTTCTTTTCAGTTCAGCTCTTGTGTAATGTGGCACACCTCAGCATTTTCTCCTTGATTGCTTTTCTTAAGAATGGCTTCTTGACACCCTTCCACGGAGACCATTTCTGATGAAGCTCTAGAAAGCAGTAGAAGAACCAGATGCATTTCTCAGGTCCTGTGCCAGGTCTGGATTTTTTTCTCCTGTTTCTTAAGGACATATTTTTCTGATACTGTTCATCTGCTGTAGATAATTAGGCCTGCCACAGAATCTTTTGTCCTCTACTTGTCCAGTTTCCTCTTTTTTAAGGACACTCTGCACACCATGCTGAGGTATACCAAGGTTTTGGATAATGGCACTTTGGGAATCCCCCTGTTGGTGCAAAAACACAATTTTATGCCTGTCAAACTGTGTTATCTTTGGCCTGTTTTGCCAATTTAGCCACAGAAATGGGAACAAATTCCATGTTTTAGTGACAAAGTGCCCGAAGATGCAATTTAAAATCTTTGCTAAGTTTTCTATTGTTAACACTTGAGTTAGGTGCCTTTTTTGTGCTTGAACGATTTGTAGTAAAGTATCATGTGGCTTCACAAACCAACAAAAAACCTGGAGAACTGTTGCTTTAGAAATTGCACCTCAACAATTACAAGAAAGTCTGACTCCTTGGAAGCAAAATATAAGGAAATTTGGTGCGGCTCGAGTTCAAAGCAACATATCTTAATGAAGCAGCTGATCTTAATGCACGCCGAAGGCTTTAACCTGTCACCATATGTCACTGATTTGACTTATCGCTTCATGTCTGTTGCAGTGGCTTTTTCAGACATATAATTTTCTTTTAATAAGAAACTAATGTTGAACTAATGATTTGTTCAATCATATGTGTGATGAAGTACGGTCAGTTCAGTTTGACTGATATGCTGCAAAAATCCTGACATTTACTTGGGAGAAAAATAGCGAGCGCCCAGATACATTAGTCTTTTTTTTGTGTGTTTTTTTTTTTTATAAAAATGTGAAAGCTAATCTTGGTGTCTGCATTTGTGTATGAATTGAGACATATAGGGTGGAAAAAGCATCGTGTTATTACAAGTATATACAGTAAATTTCATCATATTATTGTCTGCTGGCTAAACAAACAGTCAGTGTCCTCCTAGAGACACACAAGCATCGAGTGTGTTGAAATCCTAAGAAGAGGAGATATAAATAACCTTCTCCTTCAAAGGCAGCGTGATTACAGTTTCGCTCTTTAAACCCTCACCCCTAGGGGTCCTAATCAAGAGGATGAAATAGCCTTGCACCTATAGTGATGTATGGCTACAGTGCCCGGTGCAATCAATCGATTGAGATTCTGCAGTTTTGTACTTGTGACTGTAAACAATAACAACAATAAAATCTCTCTCTCTTTTTTTAACTTTACCCACTTCAATCGATACTGCTTCTTTTTTTCCCCCCTCGATGCTGCTGCTGCTCCAGTTTTTGTTTTTTAGGAACC